>PVJX010008065.1:0-67481 GCA_004027295.1 Dolichotis patagonum
TGAAACCCAGATATGAGGTTTCTGATGTCCTCATGAGCAAGCTGAACACTGTAAGGTAAGCCAAGGAACAAGTATCTTAGATATACCTTCAGTATGTTCTTTTATCACACCTTGAACAGATTTTGTATTTGCCTCCTGTCTTACCCATTCAAATCTATGATCATTTTCAGGGTTAGTATTCAATTATATGAGGATAACTGTATCAGTTTTGTTTATTATATATTCTGGTTTTCCTTCATCCACTAATTTGACTCATCAGTATCTCTTAATGGAGAAAATAGAGCTTTGAGCTCAATCCTCCTTCTCACAGTAAAAGCAGCTTATTAGCTAGACTCTAAGAGCAAATAGCAGGAAATCTACTTACTCAGATTAGCAGCAGGGCTCCAGAGACCTAATACATTAGTCAAACTCCCTTGCTTATAGCAATTTACAGTATATAGTTAGATTGACTCACTTTTAATTAAGGGTATTCTCAGAAGACTAACATGTAATTTTACTTAGAGTTGAGGATAAATTAATAATCAATGTTTAAGTGAAAAAAATCATTAGGGACTAAAGCATTTTTAAGTACCTATGCAATCTTCATCAGTTCTCCCTACACTTTCCAGTTAGATTTCAATTTGGTTTGCCCTATTGACTTTTGGGGTTCTCTCGTTATTTCACTGAGGGAATATAGGGGTATGCCAGATCTTTAACATTAATTATTTCACTGTAATAGTTTTATGCAGATTATTTTCCCATGAAAATATAATGTAAGGTTAACAAATTAAAAAGAAAAAATGTATTCAGTTATAATAGAACCATTATAAATTTAGAATATAATTATTCATTGCCAACATTTTAGGAAACAAGAATTAAAGAGACTGTTCTGAAGGCTTTGCAGTTTGACAAGTGAGTCATTGCATATATATAACCATGTGATCACAATATATTATTTGTTGTTATGCTAGGGGATTCACTTTGCTAATAGATCTATTGATAATTTCATATCTGGCTGCATGTGGTGGCACATTCCTATAATCCCAGCACTCAGGAGACTGAGGCAGGAGGATTGTTGTGAGTTTGAGACCACTCTGGAATACAAAGTGAGCTCAAAGCCAGCCTGAACTGCATAGTAAGACCCTATCTCAAAAAGACAAAAAAATTCGTATCTGTTTCTATAAGTAAAAATTACTCTTAATTTTTTCTGTACCATATTTTCTATGTGTTGGGGATAGGATGATACTAGTTTTGTTTGATAAATGTGATCTATCCGTATGTTTTTGTTTCATCCTCTTTCTAAATACTTTGACTTCTGTGGTAACTAAAAAGCTGAAAACTACATTTCTCCATTTCTTAGATTCTTTTGTAGGTAGAGCTTCTAATATAATTCTGTTTCCACTAATCATATGCTCTTACAGAAAATGTCAGCACTTGACTCCTTGTTTTGTTTGTATAAATCTGACACCTGTAGACTGCCTATAAGCCCATTAGTTAGAACTGTAGTTTCCTGATCTTCATATTACAACTAAAATAGCATGATCCTGGAGCCCTGCATTTGCCACAATGACCTCTGATTCTCCAACTTCCTGATTCTAGTAGAAATAGAAGTTCTTTTTTGTTTGTTTTTTGGTTTTAGGCATCCTCATGCAGGTACCCTCCCAAAGACTGGGATTACAGGCATTCACCACCATGCCTGGTTTAATAGAGGTTCTGTTGTTCATATAGTTATGTAGTTTTTTTGTTTTTCTTTTTGTTTCTTTTTTTGTATTTTAGTTTTTTGAAACAGGTATGTCAGCTTGACTTTGAGCTCACTATGTAACCCAGGCTGACCTCAGATTCTCTTGCCTTAACTCCCCTGGGTGCTGGGATTACAGACAAGGGTTACCAAGTCTAGTTCATGCAGTATTTTTCTAGCGATCATTACTGGATGTCTAGAATGAAACTTGCTACCTTCAGGCCCTCCCATAATGTTTTAAGCAACTAATTTCTAATAATAAGGCACTTCTTTTTTTTCTTTCTTTCTTTCTTTCTTTCTTTCTTTTTTTTTTTTTTTTGTCTTTTTGAGACAGTCTCATTGTGCAGTTCAGGCTGGCCTTGAGCTCACTTTGTAGCCCAGGCTGGTCTCGAACTCACAGTGATTCTCTTGCCTCAGTTGGGATTATAGGCATGTGCCACCATACTTGGCTGAGGCACTTATTTTTTATATAGAATATCCAGAGTTCAGTGAAGGATGCAAAGTCGAAATTAACTCAATTGTCTTTTGTGTGTGTGTGTGTGTGTGTGTGTGTGTGTGTGTGTGTGTGTGTGTTAGAACTGAACTCAGGAACTCATGCTTGCTAGGCAGGTGCTGTGCTGCTGAGCTATATCCCTGGCCAAATTAACTCAATTTAGACTAAAGCAGTTATTTCTGTTGGACTCAGAACAAGATGCATGAACTAAGGGTTCCTGAAGCATTTTTTGCTTCTTTTCAATCTGGAGGGAAATAGTAATGACACCACTATCATTCAACTGTGGATATTCCAGTACTTTGAGAAATGTGAGTACAACCATAATTTTTTTTTATCTTTTTGAGACAGGGTTTCACCATGCAGTTCAAGCTGGCTTTAAGAACTCACTTTGTAGCCTAGCCTAGCCTAGCCTCAAACTCGCAGTAATCTTCCTGCCTCAGCCTCCCAAGTGCTGAGGCAGCCTCCCAAGTGCGCAAGGATGTACCAACATGCCTGGCTCATAACTTTAAAGGAAAGAAAAGGGAAAGCAAATTAATTAAAATGTTAAGATTTGTTTTCTTTGGGTGACAAGAATATTATTTTCCCTCTGCTTTTCAAATTCTCTCTAAGAAGTCTGTATACTGTTTCATAGCAGAGAAAATATATAATAAACTGCATTACATTAGTTTATCTAATTTCTTCTGGCATATTTGGAGGAAAAAAGAGAAAATCAACTTATCTCCTGATATGATGGAGATAGAGGTCTAGAAACTACGTTTTAACTTTTATTTTAATAAATGAAAGTAGGCAAAATAATAATATTTTTCTGGTATCTATACCTAATGTAAGTGAGTAAAAAAGACACAGTCCTACCTTAATGAAGTATTTCTACCCAAAAAAATCATTTTTATTTGTCATGTGGATAAATACATGTCATTCACCCCTAACTCCATTCTCCCCTAACTCCCACCATTAGTTGTGCTTCTGTTGCCTTCCTGTCATTTTATCTTTCTCTCCCCCCTCACTGGCTTTTATTATTCAAATCCACCAAGTACAGTCATTCAAACACATTAAAATAAAGATGTTTGTCTTTCAAGATCAAAATAAAAGAAACCATTCAAACTTGTTTCTTTATTGACACTTGAACCTTTGTTGATAAAAACAGTTGGTATCAGAAGTGGGTTAAACAACAGACCTTAAAAATAGAAGTGTGGGATTGACCTGCTGGTTTTTTTAAAATTTTATTTTAAAGGGGTAAAATTAAACACAACAAAACAGAACAGAACGGGACATAAAGCATAAATTGCAAAGCTAGACAACCAGAGATCTTCACTATCTGTCATATTGTCTCTTGTTTTCTTCCAAATGGTTGTCTGTATCTTTGTATACAGAGAGCTCATACTAAATAACATAGCCGATCTTTTCACAAGATGTGTAGTTAACTGGCTCCCACTTGCTGGGGGAGGGGAAGGGACAGGGGACAGGACGACATGAGATGTTTGATTCTCAGCCTGTGTGCTGGCAGGCACACAGCTGCCCCCCAGAGAGGGGCGGAACTCCTTTATCTCCCGGCACCCCAAATCAACCACATGGTGCAGACCTGCTGATTTATTTGAATTTGAAGGCAATGAGGACCTAGTTACCATTAAAAGTTGGAGTACTAGTATTATGGACTGAGTTCTGTCTCCCCAGAAATTCAAAAAGAGAGACCTCAAAATGGGGACTATATATAGATAAGCCTTTAAAGAGGTATGTGTATATATATATATAGATAGATAGATAGATAGATAGATAAAGAGGTCTATATCTATATATAGATAAAGCCTTTAAAGAGGTAATTAAGAAGTCAACTATGATGGCACAGATCTGTAATCCCAGCACTTGAGAGGCTAAGGCAGAAGGACTGCTGCAAGTTCAAGGCCAATCTGAACTGTATAGTGAGACCTTGTCTCAAAAAAAGACAAAAAAAATTAGATACACATATTTACAGAGCAGGACAGTCATGTAAGGACACAAGACAGCAGCCTTCTGCAAGCTACAGAGAGAGGCCTCAAAAGAAACCAATACCTTATACAGCCTCCAGAATGTAAGAAAATAAATTTCTGTTGTTTAAGTCATGTAGTCTATAATATTTTATGGCAATACTAGCAAACTGACACAACTAATGATAAACCATGGCATTAAATGACCAAGGTATTTAAACTACTACACATAGTCAACTGAAATAAAGTCTCTTTTGGAACAGACCAAATTGTAGGACCATAGCAAGTTATGATTGTCAGTCAGCATTCTTAACTTCCCTAAAGAGGTTAATGAAAGAGAAAAACATTCTCAGGATTAAAAGTTCTTAATTTGTGCCATTGTCAGAAAACTCATGAGTTTCTGTGATTCTTCTAAAAGTCTCTCATATCTCTTATAACTGCAGGGTCTTTGTAGCTGACAATCAGATACACAATTTGGATACTGCAGGTGCCTAAAGTTTGAAATCATAGCCTCCTCAGGTCTTTGAATGTGTGAGATTAACTGGGAAAAGGTAGGGGCTGTTACAATTGAATGGCAACATTCGGGAAACTTTGGATGATTCTAAGTACACAGAACTACACTGAACTTCCCATTCCAGCAGAAGCACCTCCTCCTGCTCTGCCTGATGATATTGACCCTACCTTGTTTGAACACCCATTGTTGACCTTACCTACAACAGACCTTGCAGAGGGCTTTTAGTGTTCCTTCTTCACCCTTACACCATCCTTCAGCATCACCATATCCATTGTCAGTCAATCATGTCACAGCTTGCACAGAGAACCTATTATAGTCAAACCCAGGAAGAAATGCATGCATGCAGAATTGTAAGATTTTATAATGGTAAAAATCTAGGACATATACATGGAAACAATTTCTGGAGAATTTCTAGACTTGAAGGAAAGAATAATTTTAGATCAGGCTAGGGCCTGGGGCATAACTCAGCAGCACAACACCTGCTTGGCAAGCATGAAATCCTAAGTTTGGTTATCAGTATCCACCCCCCCCAAATCAGATCAGGCTACATTTATTGACATAAGCGCATGTGCCAGAGAATACAGATTTGATATGATAGCTTGGGCCATGAACAGTGGCGCCCATTGCTTCTTTGGTTGATTAACTACAAATTGTATTCAGCTATGGATTCTAACTGAAATTAAGATATACAGATTCCATAGCACAGTGTAGAAGAAATGATCCATGGACTTACAAAGATAAAGATGTGGAAGTAGATTTGTTATGTGCAACCAAATCACATAGCCCCGAGCCCTTTTGAAAAAGATCCAAAAGACACCCCTTGATTGAGAATTACATAGGTGTAATTCTGGGTGTAAAACTGGGATTTAGCTCAGTGGCTTAAGCGCCTGCCTGGCAAGTGTGAGGTCATGAGTTCAATCCCCCATGCCAAAAAAAAAAAAAAAAAAAGAATTACATAGGTGTGAGAACATGTGGAAAGCAATATAGTGGATATCGTTCTTTTGGGGACTGGGATAATGGTAGGAAATGATGACAGTAAAATGAGCTCTGTGAGTTCAGTAAAGATGAGACCCTGGTTACAGAAGCAAGGTAACAACATTTAATTCAGATGCAAGGTGGATATAATTCCATAATATGCCATAGACCCCACATGGTTCACAAAAATGGTCTGACTCTCAGGGTTAACAATTTGTCCTGGGCTCCATTAGTCTAAAATGGTTGGACTAAAGTCCTAGTGGATAGAAGAATCCAAAGAATTCTATCCAGGTTTAATGAACAGCAAAATACAGCCCCTCAACCAACAGTAGATAGAATTAGTTGGTAGGCCCTAGGTATCTTGAATGAAAAGAAAGTCTAGAATCAGTGGATAAGGACTAAACAGATAAAATAATAGCAAACTAAACGAGGCATGGTAGCACATCCTGTAATCCCAGTCACTCAGGAAGATCACAAGTTTGAGCATAGGCTGAACAATTTCATGAGGCCTGTCTCAAAACAAAAAGTAAAAAATGCTGAGGACCTAACTCAGTCATAGGGTCCTCCTACCACTAGGGCATTCTTAACCAAGCCCAGGAAGAAAAACAAAGAACATAAACCATGCCTCCCAACCGTCACTAAAGAGTCCTATGACTATTTATCAGGGTGACAGTACACTAGAGAAAGAGCAATATCTAGACCTCTGAGGGATTTTGAGTGCTGGTTCTGAGTGTATATCCTGAGGATCTAAATTATTAGAGTTAAATACCAGTCAGGCAATAAATAGTTAAGTAAAAACTGACCTATTAGGGCTGGGGATGTGATTCAGTGGTAGAACTCTTGCCTTGCATGCATAAGGCTATGGGTTCGATCCTCAGCACCACCAAAAAAAAAAAAAAAACTGACCTATTTTTGTCTCCCTGTGAATCTAATCTATTCTATTTCCTCAGCTTCTGAATTTATTATTGGAATGAGAAAGAAACACAGTATTTAAGTTCTGTGTACCAACATATTACTACTCTTTATAGACAGAACTGATGATGACAGTTCAGTTGTTTTTAAATGTTAATGTGTCAGGCCCTGTGCCAAGGTCTTCACAGACAGTCTCTCTTGTTGTTGCTTTTATTATTTGTCCTTTACAGAGAAGGAAGCAGACCTAGAAAGATTGGGTAACTTTGTTATCCTGGCAGACTTATGTTCAATCCACACTCTAGAATGCCAAAACCTGTGCTCTCACTGACAGTTTTTTATTGCCCATTCTATGCTGTTAATTTGAGTTAAAAATCATGTAGAGCCATGTAAAAATTTTTTTCTCGCTTCTTGATTTGTTTTCTAGGCTGATTTCATGCTGCGGGGATACAGGCGATCTGATACTGTCCGATGAAAAAGGAGATCTGAAGTGTCATATCACAGCAAACCCATTTAAGATAGATTTGGTATCTGAAAAAGAGGTTGTAATGAGCATAAATTCCCTGGGCCAGTTATACTTTGAGCATCTACAGATTCCTCCTAAGCAAAGGTATTTTTATACATTACTTGATACCTACCTTAACACTGATTATGAATACCACTTCCTAAATATATAAAAAAATAATCACAGAAAATCAGTTTTCCAGCAAGGCATAGTAGTACAACACTGAAGAAGGCTAAGGCAGGAGAATAGAAAGTTTGAGTCCCATCAGGGAAATTTAATAAGACTCTATCTCAACAAATCAATGCATAGATAAACAAGAAAGGCCAGGATGTAGCTCAGTGCATTCCATCGTATCACCAGTACTACAGAAAAAATTGGTTTCCCTTATTTACTGTGTTATTATTCTGAGAAATTTCATTTTTTCATCTGTGCAGATGAATATAAGCTTTGTGATAAAAACGATTCCCAAAGTTTTGAAAATGTTACTCTTTAGACACACTGTGACTGTTGGCATTCTCTACCTTTTACAACCTTCTAAATAAACACAATGTTGACAAATGTTATATAAACTAGCATGTCTGCAGAATGTCACTTTACTCCCTTAAAATAATATGAATAACCAAGATTTGAATAGTTGGGGGTTTTCTGGGACTGTGTATTTGATCAAAGTTATTTATTGCAGTTCATGTGATTAAAAAGTAATGATAAGGGCAGACAGTCTTATTCCATTTTTTTAATCACTTACAGTGTTTAAATCTCCCAGTTTGTAGTTCTTTGTACTTTATCATAATAGTAAACATTGTTTAGTTGGCAAAAAGCATTTAACGTTCATTATTTCTACATAGTAATGTTTTCTGAGATTCTACTTAGTTTTATTTTAAAATTTTAATATTAAAAATGCCTTATTTTCTCAGAGGCCAGGGATGTAGCTCAGTGGTAGAGTCCTTGCCTATCATACACCAGGCTCCACATTTCAACCACAAAAAACAAACACATAAATACCCTCCTGAAACTAAGTGATTATAGCAAGGATACAGGATATGAGTTCAATGTACAAAAATCATCTGCTTTGCTGTATATCAACAATGTACAAGTAGAATTTGAAATTAAAAACATATTTTACTATATTATATGGGAATCCAAAACATGAAATATTTAAGTATTAATCTAGTAAAATAGGTATAAGATCTATGTGAGGAAAACTATAATAGACTCTGATAAAACATTTGAAAGACAAGGCCTGATGTGATGAAATCAAATAGTAACATGCTGGCAAGGCTACAGAGGAAAAAGGAACCCTTCTGTACCGTTGGTGGGAATGTAAACTAGAACAACTATGAAAATCAATGTGATGCTTTCTCAAAAATCTAAAATTAGAAATTTCATTTGACCCAGCTATTCTCCTTCTAGGTATCTTCCTGAAAAAGTTAAAGAAATCATATTACAGTGATATATGCATACCTACGTTTGTAATTCACAATTCGTAATAGGTAAATTTAGAAGCAGCTATATATCCACCAACGGATGAATGGATAAAGAAAACATGGTATTTATACACAATGATGTACTACTCTGCCATTGAGAAGGATAAGCTTGAGTGATTTATAGAAAAGTGGATGCACCTTGAGACCAAAATGTTAAATGAAATATGTCAGACACCAAAGGTTAAATATCACATGATTTCTCTTATATGAGAAACTCAAAATATAAAGAGCAAGTAAAAGATAATAGGAAGTAAGGAAACAGATTTTTCTCAAAGAGGAGGAGGATCAAGAGATGGGGTAAGAGGGGGAAAGGACTGAAAAAGAGAACTGAGAGGTATTACGTACATGTGAACTCCCCACAAGGAATGTAGTAGTCATTGTATACTACAAGCATATACTAATAAAAACAAAAGGACTTGCTATAAAGCTGCAGTCATCAACACAGCGTGGCTCTAGAGAATGGACAATTTGATCAATAGAACAGGATAGAGAGGTCTGAAAGAGACTTATATAAATGGAGTCAACTCATCTTGCCAGCAAAGTCAATAAACTAGAGCAGATAATCTTTTCACCTCCGGAACAATTAAACATTCACATGCAAAAAAATTAATCTAGAGACAGACCTTACACCCTTCAAAAAAAATAATTTCAAAGTGAATCAGAGACCCAAATGTAAAACAAGAAGCTATTAAACTCCTGGAAAATAACGTAGAATATCTAGGTGACCTTGGATATAGTGAAGACCTTTTGAATATAACAGAGAAACAATTGACAAGCTCAACTTCATTAAAATTGAAAAGTTCTGCTGTATGGAAATGTCAAAAGAATGAGAAAACAAGCCATTGTTTGGAGAAAATATTTGCAAAACATGCATGATAAAGGGTTATTATCTAAAATAGTCAAAGTACTCTTATAACTGAACAATACAAAAAAAATATTCAGACAGGACCTTGCTATATAGCTCAAACTTGCCTAAAACTCACAGCAATCCTCCTACCTCAGCCTCCCAAGTGCTGGGATTACAGGCATACATCTCCATATCTGGCTATAAAAAGATTTTAAAACCAGAAAAAAAAATAATTAAAGAAAAAATCTGAACAGGTTTCTCACCAAAAAAGATATACACAAAACATATGAGTATATCACTACCATATGTCATCAGGGAATTGCAAATTGAACAGATTCCATGACACCTATGAGAATAACCTAAATCTAAAACTGATAACACCAGATGTTGACCAGGGTGTGGAACAACATCTCATTCATTGCTGGTGGGAATGCAAAATGGTAGAGCCATTTTTGGAAGACCATTTGGCAGGTGCATATAAAAGTAAACATATAAAAGTAGACATTACCATATAATGTAGCAATAGTGTTCCTTGACATTTACCAAATGAATTGAACATCTACGTCCACAGAAAAACCTGTACATAGAGTTGATAGCAACTTTATTTGTACTTGCTAAACATAGAAGCAGCCAAAATGTCTCTTAGTAGATAGACAAACTGGTATCCAGGAATGGAATACACTGTTCAGCACTAAAAATAAATGAGCTGTTAAGCCATGAAAAATCATAGAGAAAATTTGATGCATATTTCTATGGGACAGAAGCTAACCTACAACTATAGGTCACAATAAAAAAGACAAAACTATAGAGGCAGTAAAATGATGAGTGGTAGCCATAGGTTGTGGGGAGAGAGGGATGAATCAGCAGGACACAGAAGCATTTTTAAGTTGGCAGAACTATTATATATAGTGCTACCATGATGAATTTGTGTCTATACATTTATGCAGGCACACACAATGGACAACACCAAAGGGTGCATTTGAAGAGAGGAACAAGCTATTCCAGCTGCTTAAACTTAATGGTGTATCAGAGTTGTTTATTTAGTATTGTTCTTTGAGCTCTTTGAATACGGTGTCTATTCTTTTATGTACATGCTGGTTTAACACTAAGGCTAAAATTAATGCATAGTGAGTATGAATAAACAATTTACAAAGGAATAAAAGTACCATTAAATGTATAAAAGGCAGTCTACATCATTACTGATCACAGAAATACAAACTGAAGTACATTATCCTTTCTAAACTTTTAGAATAAGGGCTCAAAAGATCAATAAATCCAGTGTTGTTAAGAACGTGGGAAGACAAGCTCGCAAATGCAATTGTGGGTAGAAGAGTAGTCACAATCTTCCTGGAAGACTGCACCGTATTATTGTATATTAGAATGTCATGCAAGGAAGAGTGCTATATACCACCTTGGTAACTTACATTTTGTTGAAATATTATGAACATATGTTACATTTTTAATAGAAAATTGATAAATGTGTTTTAAAGAGTTAAGAAAATTCAGATACATCTACAGTTATATAAGAAATCAAGCTATTAGCTTAAGTTCATCATTAATGTTCAGTTTTTTGGGTGTTTTTGTTTTTGTTGGTACTAGGGGTGGAACTCACGGCCTCGCACTTACCAGGCAGGTGCAACATCCAGTTTTATAAGTTCATTTACTTTTATAATTATGCTATAAGTTAAAGGATATAATTTTGAGATCCTAAAAGGTAGAAATTAAGATCTTTGTCATTGAACAAAATTCTGTTATTCTTTCCATTGAGTGAAACAACATTATTTTTGTTAAAACAGAGCTACCAAAGAACATGAGAAGAGTACATCAGTTGACTCCTCTCAGGTAATATAGATTGAGCAAGTTGTTATTTTCTTCATCACCATCATAATTATGCAGTGTGTAATGAATTCTATTCCTCCCACAAAAGGATACTTGTTAAATGCATTACTATATATACAGAATTGCCTGTCTTTTGCTCACCTTATCATCACCTTATCACCTTATTGATTCATTCATTCATTTATTCATAAAATCAGAGTTAGCCTGAATGCCTGCTTTTTGCTAGGTATTATTTTAGGCAAAAATAATCAACCTTGAATGAAACAAATATCAAACCAGTCCTCACAGAACTTGTCAATCTCTTGGAGAAAAAAGACATTGAATAAATACTTAGAAACAAGAGAAGTTTTATAGAAGGGTGCTGAGGGAGAATACGAGGGACTTGACTTAAGATGAGGTTCTAGAAAAACTTCTAAAGGAAGTAATATTAAAGTTGAAACTGGGGCTGGGAATTTAGCTCAGTGGCATAAGTGCCTGCCTGGAAAGCACCAGGTCATGAGTTTGATCCCCAATACCAAAAAAAAAAAGGTTGAAACTGATGCGCTAGTATGCATTAGCCAGTAAAAAAATTGTTTGTGGAAGGGTGGGTAACTACATACAGGAAGGAAAAAAGGAAAGCAAAGAGAAGAGTAGTGAGTAATAACGTGAGAAAGATGAGCAGGCACTGTTCTGCGGAGTCATAACTATCTTATTCAACAGTAGTTCCAGGCACTGTTCAAGGCATTGGTGGTTCATCACTGAATAAATCTTAAGTCCCCTGTTTTGTTATGGAGCTTATCGTATAAGCCATGTTAATCTATTTTAGCTTATCCTAAGAACGAATGAAAACTATAGAAAAGTTCTAAGCAGCAAAAACACATGGTCTTATTTCTGTACTTAAAAAGATTTCTGGTTGAATTATGAAGAATGGACATTCTAGAAATTTTATCTTCTTCCATAGTTACATAAATCTTAAGAGAAGCCTGACAAAATAGCTATGACTACCTGAAATGATAAAATAATAGTGCAATAAGAACTTCACATATGCTAGGCAAGCACTGTATTCCAAACTACATTCTCAGCCATAAAAGCTTCTTTTTATTAAGAAGTGATCCATAAGAGGTAGGCCCAATGGTACGAGCACTTGTCTGGCAAGTGCAAGGTCATGAGTTCAATCCCTGGTACAAAAAAAAAAAAAAGAAGTGATCCACAGTGATGAACATAAGACAATTGTTTTCTATTTCCAAATAAAGATTAAAAAATGCATAGGTTTACACAGAATTGTGATAAAATCTAAAATCAACTTTTGAAGAGATGCCTAATTAGATATCTGATGCTTTGTTTTTGTTGCTATTTTATGGTATTGGAACGGAACCCAGTGCCTTCATACTGAGCTACATTTCCCAGCCCTTTTGGTTTTTTCCTTATTTTGACAGAAGGTCTCACAGAGTTGTATAGGCAGATTTAGAACTCATGATTGTCCTGCCTCAGCCCTCAAAGTGCTGAAATTATAGGGATTTTTAAGCCTCAAACCCTTTGCAAGAATTTAATAAAAGCTATGAATCATCTCTACAGAAAAAATTTTTATTTTCATATTGTCTGAAGGAGTTGATACTCAAGCCCATCCATGGACCCCAAATAATAAGTGTTACATTAAAAATTTCAGTGCGATTTTTAAAAAAATGTACAGGATCACTTTACAGAAGCTTGAATTATGAAAATACAATCTTGAAATAAGCTCATTTTAAAGAAATATGCATTTCACACATACAAGTTTTTTTAAACTTTAATTTTACTAGAGGAAAGACTTGAAAGCTGAAAAAGTGTGCAGCTGTAGGTTAAAAGGTTGTAGATCTGAGCATTTATTGCCATCCCAGGTAACTTGACTTCTCAAACCAACATAAGAGGATAGCTAGCAGTCTAGCTAGTTAATTGAAGTAGGAAAAAAGAGTGCCTATTTCGGAAAAAAAAAGTTCTGAGTCTCTCAAAAGATGGAAGTTACTTGATTCTCAATATTTTGTGTCACAAATTTATGATAAAAATGTTTCTTATTTATGTAAAAACTACATTTTTCAAACTGCTTTTATATTGTTTTAGTGTGTGCAAAAATATTCACGTCAAATAGTATAGTAGTTTCTAAAAAAATTAAACATTTAAAATCTAGCCAAGTATGGCAGCACACACCTGTAATCACAGCATTGGGAGGCTGAGGCAGAAAAATTGCTGAGTTTGAGGCCAAATAGAATTATAGACACCCTGCTGCAAAAAAAAAAAAAAAAAGTTGAAAATTAGATCCAGCAGTTGCATTTATAGGTATATACCCAAAAGTGAAGGCATAGCAGCACTATTCACATAGCCAAAAGGAAGAAACTACTCAAGTATCTATTGATGGATGAGTACATAAACAAACTTACATATATGCAATGGAATATTATTCAGCCTTAAAGAGGAAAGAATTTCTGATATACATTACATAATGGAGATATTATCTTAAGTGATGCAAGCCGGTCATAAAAGAACAAATACTGTATGACTCCATTTCATGAAGTACTCAAGAGTAGTCAAATTTGTATAAACTGTAGAATGGTATTGTCAGAGATGGTGTGAGGAAGAATGGAGAGTTATTGTTTCATGGATGGGGAGGGCCCATTTAGCAAAATGAAGAAGTTCTTGAGATAGACTGGTGATAATTCCAATCTACAGCAGAATAACAGTACTTAATGCCAGTGAAGTGTAGTCTCAAAAATGGTAAATTAGGGCTGGGGATTTAGCTCAGTGACTCAAGAGCTTGCCTGATAAGTGCAAGATCATGAGTTTGATCTCCAATACAAAAAAAAGAAAAGTAAATTACATGTTATATAGGTATTTAATCACAAAAAGTTTACAGCAGCTATTTGGTTCATAAGGATGATTACTGACATTTATATTAAAGATTTGATTTTTGAAGTGTACTGACATTACAAGTTGCTCTTCTAAAACATGAATCATTTTCTTAGTCTTATTTTTAATAAGCCAAATATGTTTTTGTATTACTCTGTTTATTGCACTTTATAAACTCAGTTTGTGCCCTTTTTGTACCAACAGGAAGGTCAGGAGGATCTAGGCCTGTGGGAAGAGAAATTTGGAAGTTTTGTGGATATCAAAGCTAATGGTAAATTAAAACTGGAGTAGTATTAAAACAGATTATTCCAAAATGGCTAAATATCTCTAAGTTCCTTGTTCTTCTGTAACTTCTGTAAGGTTAACAGAAATCTCAGATTTGAGTTCCTTATCCTTTCATAATGCATTCCAACAGAGAAATGGTGATTCTATGTATTTGATGGGAAATGTGAGAAAAGTATAGGCCGCCTGGAACTCACGGCCTCGGGAAGAGGCCTGGGACAACCCACTGTCTGCATTATCCAGTAGATTAGGTAGCTACAAATTCCACTCGTGTGTGTGTGTGTGTGTGTTAGAAAGAGACTGGGGATCAAACCTAGGGTCTTTGCATTGAACTATAGCCCCATGTCCCCAGACCTTTTTTATTTTTTATGTTGACATAGGGTCTCACTATGTCAGAAAGTTGTCCAGGCTGGGTTTGAACTTCTAGTATTCCTGCTTCAGCCTCCCAGAGTGCTGGAATTATAGGTGTTTGCCACCATACCTTGACATTCACATTCTATTTTTATGAGATTTAAGTTATGGGAAACAATGTCCTCGAGTTCATCAGCTCCACTGTTCTAATCCAGTGGTTCCCAGCTTCTTCATGCCTCTCATCATTCCCATGGGTATCACATACCCATCTGTGACATTTTGCATTGTATTAATCATCTTTCCCATTGCTGGACATGATGCCTGATGCTCACAAATTAAGAGAGGACAAGTTTAATTTAGCTCACAGTTTGGTCAATTCAGTGCATGGTTCCAAAGCAGGCATATCATGGCAGATGGCATGGAGAAGCAAGACTGTTTATTTCATGGTGACTGGGGAGCAAAGCAGGGGAGCAGCTACTGAAAGGATCCAATGAGAGCCCATGTATAGCCCTCATTGGGCCCATGGAGGTGTGTTGACACCTCCATGACACACCCAGAAGCATGCACTACAAATCATCTAGGTATTTCTCAACCCAATAAAGTTGACCTATCAACATTTGTGGGAAGTGGGGATAGAGTTTATCCCTTCTGGAAGTCCTTTTCTGCTGCATGGGAGTATATAGTTAGAAAAATACTCATGTTTCTTCTTCCTGCCTACCCTATAGAATAACAAACCTTCCCTGATTCCTTTAGAATCCTTGTTCCATCTGTTTATATTTCCAACGTAGTACAGTAATGGCAAACCTTTTAGAATTTTCAGTGATATAAACGACGCACTGTGCCATGTGTACCATAGGTTTGCCACTGTTGGTATAATGACCACGGCTGAAGGAATGTTGAAATTTTTAAGTAGGGAGTGGTTTTCAGGCTCTCCTTTCTGTAATATAATATTTTGTACCTTTTCTTTCCACAAACTCCTATAAATGAAGATGATTTGGTGTCAGATACTTTTAACATGAATGTAAATTTAGGTCAGTGTTATATTTGCACTTTTCCCAGAACTCTAAATTAATTGTGAAATAAAGGACTTTTTGTGTTTGTTTAAAGAAAACTTATATACCTACAACTACAGAGAAATAGTATTTTGAGGAGCTAGGAAAGACCTTCCTGTTATCCTTGACATGACAGTCCTTATAAGCAACCATAAGACAAGGATGGCAGTAAAAATTAACTACCTCGTAGAAGATAATCATTCACCCAGCAAGGACTGAAAGTTCAATAGCCTTTGTTCCTCAAAGCAAAGAAGTATATGATATATTTTACAAAAATTCCAATGAGAAAAAGAACCTAAAACATTGTAACTGTATTTTACAGGTAGCAGAGAAATGCATTTACTATAAATGAGGACACAGCTTCAACACACAGTTTAAGACAACATGAGTAAAAGTGATAAGAGAGTTTTGCCTGGTGTTCCATCAGTACCTGAATACAGTTTCTTGCAGGGTCAGGGCAGTGCATTTGCTGATCAACCATAGCAAGTTCAGGTCTCCCTAACACTAGTCTAGTCATCTTGCTGTACTCAGAGCCAACAGAATCTCCTTAATTGATGAGCCTATGGAGGAGCAAAACGTAATCAGCATTCTGATCTTTACAGGTCCTGCCTCCATTGGTTTAGATTTCTCCTTGCATGGATTTGAACATGTCTATGGGATCCCACAGCATGCAGAATCACACCAACTTAAAAATACTAGGTAAATAAAAGCAATAATTCTTACAGGAGATTTTGGTTTGATACTACTTGTAGAATTTTATGAACCTTCCTTAAATGGTCACCCAAAGCAGAAGTTTTCAAATATTTTTAGCAAAAATTAGACAATTATAAAAACTATAATACTGAACTTACTAATACAGAGGAACCAAAATAGGAGGCTGCTATGATTGAAGCAAAGAAGCTGTCTTTCTCTCTAGGTGTTGACCTTACCTTGCAGGGCTTTTTTGTGGAATCTTGGGAGAATGCACTGTAAAAGATCATTGAACTTTAAAAGGGACCATTACTGTAAAGAGAAGAGTAAGCCAGAGGGCTGAGAAGTATGGCATCTCGTATTGCCTGTGATTCCCTCAAGGGGATCATTTCAGGCTGGTAGTGACAAATCTGAGAACCATCAGACTGAAGGGGAGGGGAGAGAGAGAAAAACAGTCTGGCCAAGGGTGCCAGGTTTCTGAATTATTTACCTGACAAGTAGGCATAGTGACAAGTCCAGCAGAAACTGTGCTGCTCTCATATCAACCTGGCTCTGTACCCCGCCCTCACCCCAATTCAGTTCTTGATCTTTCCCTGCTTAGCTGTGGGGAAGTATGTTAAGACATCTCCTTTTGTTCTGGCTGTAGAGAAGTACTCACAAAATGCATCAGAGGATGCTCAGTGTGTGCTGACTATTGTAGAGGTGTCACAGGAGACAGATCTCACCTCACAGGAGATGTTTAGAAAAGATAGCTAAGGTATAGGGGTGCCAAAGGAACCAAAGGACAAGAGTCACATTCACCTAGGTTGGTTTGGGAAACTGTTAAGTGGTAAGTGTTCTGTCTATGAATAATACATCTGGGATGGTAATTAATGATTCTTGTTGTTTTAGGGATGGAGATGCTTACCGTCTTTATAACCTGGATGTCTATGGCTATCAAATACATGACAAAATGGGCATTTATGGTTCAGTGCCTTATCTACTGGCCCACAAACTGGGCAGAACTATAGGTATTTTTTGGCTGAATGCCTCAGAAACACTAGTGGAGATCAATACAGAGCCTGCAGTAGAGGTGAGCTGTGAATCATGGCTGTGTGTCATACCGAAAAAAGACAACCACTGCATGGTAGTCAGAGCTCTTTGCAATTCTCTGCCACCAAAAGTATTGCAGTGTAATCAGTGCATTACTAAAGGAATAGACTCACATACAATTGAGTGTTAGAGAAAAATTTCTCAAGTTTAACTTAGCAAGTGGCGATTTCTTAGTGTTTTTGTTTTGTTGTTGTTCTTTTATTTTTTTGCCTTTGGAATTCTGTATTGTTGCTACCCTTTTTCTATTTTGTTTGGTTGTTTTCTTTTTTGTTTTTTCTCTTTAAATAAAATTTTTAAAAAAATTTCTCAAGTTTTTATTCCATTTCTTTTCCAGTACGCACTGACCCAAATAGGCCCAGCTGCTGCTAAACAAAAAGTCAGATATCGAACTGATGTGCGCTGGATATCTGAGAGTGGAATCATTGATGTTTTTCTGCTGACAGGACCAACACCTTCTGACGTTTTCAAACAGTACTCGTGCCTGACAGGTATTTGCATGTAGAAGTGCCATTTTTGGTTCCATTGGATTTCCTTTGTCTCGTGTATTACCAGTGTAAGTTAATTTTTGTTTCACACTGTGTAGAATTTATAAACAACTTACTTTAGCATTTTAAGTGGTACACATTCCTCCTCCTCCCCTCATCTCATTCAGCCCTACTAAATATGACACTGGATCTAGAACTGTTCACTCCCTAACTCCTAATACTTGCTATTTGCCGTCCATGGAGCATTTAGTCTCTGGGTGTTAATGTACCTCTAACTCAGATGACCAACTTTTGCATGTTTTCTTCTGTGTTAAAATGTATTACTCATTTAAAAAATAAAATAAAACACTGGTTTTGCAATACAGCATTTTACCTTTAAAAGGCTGCAAGTCTGGGTAGGGATGGAGCTCTGTAGTAGGGCATTTATCTCAAAAGAGCCCCAAAGCTTCATGTGATCATAGACAGGGCTTTTGGGATGTGGTTAGGTCACAGAGATGCTATATTCATTGGTGGATTAGACCATTAATGAGTTTATAGCTAAATGTGTTGTTAGGAGCTGGAGCCTGGTCAGAAGAGTTGATTTACTGGGGGCATAGCCTGGGAGGGATTATCTCCCTCCCTGGCTCTTCTCTTTGTGCTGTGCTTCCTATCCACCATGAGGTGAGCAGTTATCCATTGACAGGCCCTTCTACTATGCTGTTGACCATGCAAGGACTGGAATTTCTAGAACATAAGCCAAAATAAACTTCTCTTCTTTTAATGTGGATATCATCTATTTTTGAGTGGATATTTTGTCCCAGTGATGAGGAAAGTGACTAAGACACATGATCCAGTATATGGAAAACCTCAAAGAATCCACCAAAGGGAAGAAAACTACTAGAGCTGTAAATTCCAAAAAGTTTCAGGATACAAAGATCAAAACACAAGCATAATAACATGTGCCTGTAATCCCAGAACATGGGAGGCTGAGACAGGATGATCACTGTAAGGTTGAGGCCATCCTGAGCTACATAGTGAGTTCAATGACAATCTGAACTACATAGTAAGACCCTATCTCAAAAAAAAAAAAAAGATCAAAGCACAGAAATCAATTGTGTTTCTGTCACAATGAAATAATCCTAAAAAGAAATTAAGAAAACAATTCTGTTTACACTCCCATCAAAAAATGTACAGTATCTAGAAATAAACTTAACCAAAGAAGTTGTATAAGTCAACTTTCCATTGCTGTAACAGATCCCTAAGTCAATCAGCTTATAAAGAGAGCAGGTTTGTTTTGGCTTACAGTTTTGGAGATTGCAGTTCATCATTGATTGGTCCATTCCTTTGGTCCCATGGCAAGTTAGTATGTCATGGTTGAAATGAATAATGGAGCAAAACACTAACAGCCAGGACACAAGAGAGAGAAAAGATACTAGAGTTCCACAATTCCACTGGAGGACAGGCCCCAAAGACCTAAAGACCTCTAAGCCCCACCTCTTAAAGTCTTCCCATCATGCCTGTCTGGGGACCAAATCCATAGGCCTTTGGAGAAGGCCAGATCTAAATTAGAGCAGAAGTAAAGGACTTGAACACTGAAAACTATAAATCATTCTTGAAAGAAGCCATAAGTAAATTGAAATGCATACTTTTGCTCCTTGCAAATTTAAAGCTTTCTTTTTTCCTATTTTCTACCTTGGTTGATAATTTGGCTGGCTAGATTAAAAATTCTTTGTACAGAATTTGATGTTTTCTCTATTGTCTTCTGGTTTCTTCCTCTAAAATCATTCTTAGTTCTGTTCCTTTGCATGTAATCTGTTCTCTAAAATACCTCTCTTTGGGCTGAGGATTTAGCTCAGTGGCTTAAAGTGCCTGCCTGGCAAGTGTGAGGTTGTGAGTTTGATCCCCGGTACAAAAAACAAAACAATACAAAAAAAAACCCTCTCTTTAATATTCTGAAATTTTATAATGAAAGCCTTTAATGCAGATCTTTTAAAATAATTATTGTGCTGACAGTTCTTCTTAACTTCAGTCACTTTCCCTTTCAGTCAGCCTTAACACTGCTTCCTGCCTTAATTTCTTAAGTCATATTATGAAACAAACCCAGGGCCTTATAAGGAAGTGCTCTACTACTGAGCTATATGTCCAGCCCCTCACTAAATTGTATAAAACAAATCTTCCAGGTTACATCTGGCCAAAATGATTCAGAATTTCTAGCCTGAACTACAGAGTGCTTTACAAACTGACCTTCTCCAGTTTCATCTTATCTTGATCTCCCTTACCCTGGGGTATTTATTTTTCCCTAAGCCTGCCGATCATCCCTGCTGTTGTTCTCCATACCTGAAATACTCTGTTTTCCCTATATGGGATATTCCTCCTTATTCTTCAAGATTGAAACCAGAATCATGTACTCTGTGAAGCCTCTCAAGACCCCATTTTACCATAGGCATAATGTATTAACCTCATTGTATTCCCACTTTAGGCTGGTACCTTTAACAGCAATTATACCTTGGGAAAAGTATTTTGTTTTTGTTTCTGTTTTTGTTTTTTCGAGGCAGGGTCTTGCTATGTAATTCAGACTGGCCTTGAACTCACAATGTAACCCACACTGGTCTCAAACTCATAGCAGTCCTCCTGCCTCTGCTTTCTAAGTGCAGGGCAAAGTATTTTATTTACCTTTCTGCCTCATCACCCAAATTATGACTTCCTTAAAGTAGAGACTATGCTTTCCTGTCCTTGATTTTCTATGGTTAGTATCCACCTCAGTGCTCATTACCTCACAGACACTGAGGAGATGTTTACTACAGAATAATAATTACTGTGGTGGTCATTGACTCAGCCATCATCTTTCCCTTTTAGGCACTCAAGCCATGCCCCCTCTCTTTTCCCTGGGGTACCACCAGTGCCGCTGGAACTACGAGGATGAGCAGGATGTCAGGGAAGTGGACACAGGATTTGATGAGCATGACATTCCTTATGATGTCATATGGCTGGACATAGAGCACACTGAGGGCAAGAGGTACTTCACCTGGGACAAAAAGAGATTCCCAACCCCCACAAGAATGCAAGAGCTGCTTAGGAGCAAAAAACGTAAGGTAAAATAAGCCACCATTTTGGAGCTTTCAAATTATAAATCTCTTTAAGATTTTTTATGGTAGCACACACCTGTAATACTAGCACTCGTGAGGCTGAGATAGGAGGATCACCGTGAGTTCGAGGCTAGCCTGGGCTACAAAGTGAGCTCAAGGCCAGCCTGAACTGCATACTGAAACTCTGTCTCAAAAAGACAAACAACAAAAGAAGAACAAGAAAAAGAAGGAAGATTTTTTAACTGTCTTAGCACTTTAGTGGAGGAAGACCATCTGGTAAAAAAAAAATGGCCATGAAATATAAATAAACAGAGGCTGTGAAAGTGGTACCTTCAAATGTAATTGTAAATGTTACAAAAGAAAATGAATGGTGAAAAGGCGATGGACTTAGTTGTCTGAGGCCCCACAGTAATGAAGGGGCAGAGCATGTCTCGTCCCATTTGCTGCTGTGGCCCTGTAGTAGTGTGATGAGGTGTCACGCACACACTCAAAATAATATAAAAACTTTATTATGCACATATTTAGTGAGACTTTCTGGAGAGAGCAGGACCATCTTCCAACTTGTTTGCAAATGACTTGAGAAAGCCAGATGTGGTAGCTCTCAGCTGTAATTTCAGACACTTGGGAGGCTAAGGCCAGGTTTCACGCTTGAGGCCAGCCTGGGCAACTTAACGAGATCCTGTCTCAAAATTTAAAAATAAAAAGGGGTAGGTATGTAGCTCAGTGACAGAGAGGCCCTGGGTTCAAGCTCTACTACAAAAATGAAAAAAAAAATCAAAATATATGAATAAACATTTCACTAAAGAAATAGCTAACAAGCATATGATGAAAAGATGCTCAGCATCACTAATCATTAGGGAAATGCAAATCAAAACTACAGTTAATCTTGTATTGTTGCTACCCCCTTTTCTATTTTGTTTTGTTTTTAAATAAAATTTAAAACAAAAATAAACAAAACTACAGTTAAATACCACTTAACACTCACAGGAGGGCTATTGTTTAAAAACAGAAAACAGCAGATATTGCTATATATACAGAGAAGTTAGAAACCTTGTACTCCATTATTGGGAATATAAAATAGTGGATCTGCTATAGGAGACATGGCATTTCTTTAAAAAATGAAAAATAGACTCACCATCTGATCTAACAGTTCCACTTCTGGATATATACTTGAACTCAAAGCAGGGAGGCCGAGGTAGAAGCATCACAAGTTCAAGCCAGCCTGAGCAACTTCCTTCACAATTTAATGAGACTCTGTCTCCAAATAAAAAGTAAAAAAGGGCTAGGATGTAGTTCAGGGCAAAAGCTGTGGATTCCATCCCCAGCATGGGGGAAAGAATTTTTTTTTTAGCAAGAACTTAAACAAATATTTGTACACCTATGGTCAGAGCAGCACTAATCATGGTTGCCAAAAGATAAAAGCAATGGAAGTATCTCTAGATAAATGAGTTGATAAAAAATGTAAAAAAAATTGTAAAATGCATACTACACATACAATGGAATGTTACTCATCCTTAAAAAGGAAGAAATTCTAATACATGTTACATGGGTGAAACTTGATGGCACATACCAACTAAAGTAAGCCAGTCACAAAAATGCAAATACTGTGTGATTTTATTAGTGAAGTATTAGTGAAGTGATTTCTTAGTGAAGTAACTAGAATAGCAAAACCTATACAGGCAGAAAGTTAAAAAGTAGCTGCCAGGAGGGGAAAAAAATTGTTGCTTAACTGGTATAGAGTTTCAGTTTATAAGAGTTCTAGAGACTGGTGCACAGCAGTGCAAATGTATTTGACATGGCTGAATGATACACTTAAGAGTAGTTAAGAAGGTACAGTTTGTGTTGTGTATATTTTACCATAATTAAATATATTGAAACTTTTGAACAATGAAGAATTAAACTTTAGCATGTAAGATAGACTAGAGCAGAGATAGTTTAGCCAAATAAAGTGGTATTAGAGACCTCAACCAGGTGGATGTGATGCATTAGAAAGACAGAGAGAGATGCTAGAGATTTGGAGCTGTGGCTCATTGCTTTTCTTAGATCTCCTTCCTAAATATGCCTGTACCATTGGGCTTGGGGTTGTTTTTAAAATGTTATTCTTTTGGGCCAGCAGCACAAGCACCTCCTGGCAACCACAAGGTCCAGAGTTTGATTCCCAGAACCCTACCCCAAAAAAGTTATTCTTTTGCTTTCTTTAATATTTGCTTTTATAACTAAACATGGTGGTACACACATGTGATCCCAGCACTTAGTAGGCTAAGGCAAGAGCATCACTGTAAATGCAAGGCCAGCCTGTGCTATGTAGTGTATTTAAGGCCAGCCTAAACTGCCTAGTGAGACCCTGTCTCAAAACAGCAACAGAAAATTTGCTTTTATCGGTGTTCTCTTAGCCTCTAAGTACCTAGGGAGCCAGAACCCCACCTCTTACTCCTTCGAGTAACACATCTAGCACCCAGCAACTCAGACAGAGAGCTTAATAAATGCTTCCTAAGAATACATATTGGAGGTCAGGGATACAACACAGTGGCACAGCACCTGTCTGACAAGCATGCAGTCCTAGGTTTAATTCCCGGTATCCACACACACAAAAGAATATGTATTGATTAGGCAGCAATAATTACAAAAAAATATTGGTCTGGTTTTGATATCAATTTAAATTCCATGACCATATGAAGTGTTATTTATAGAGTTTCACTAATACCTGAAGCATTTTAATATGTTATAGTTGTTTCTGAATAAAATTTGAAGCCTAAAACTATGATGAAAGTCTATAAATGAATGTGTCATGTAAAGCTGATGATATCTTCAATCCATTATGTCCTGATAGCTCGTGGTTATCAGCGACCCCCACATCAAGGTGGATCCTGACTACTCAGTGTACACCAAGGCCAAAGAACAGGGGTTCTTTGTGAAAACTCATGAAGGAGGTGACTTTGAAGGAGTGTGCTGGCCTGGTACGATACCATTTTATACCTAACTCTATTCACATGTTCAGTTCCAACTAGTAAATGTCACATGGCTGTCATTCTTGTGCCTTGTAGATGTCCCTTAGCCCTCCAGCTACATTTTAAGCACCTTTAAGGAAGGGATGGTATTGTCTTCTTTAATATCTTTCATAATATCCAAAGCATAGATTGCTTTGGATGAATTTCAATCAGTAATCAAACGAATGAATATAAAATAAGCAAACCTCAATGGCATGCTGTCTTTCTAAGCAAAAAGATATAAAAAGTAGAGAGTAAGACAAGGGAAAGAGGAGAGGAAAAAAGTGTCTTGAAGGCTGTCTCTTGTAATTGCTCTCTGCTCTTTTAGGCCATGGTTTTGACTTTCCAGACTTTCATGAGCAACCTAAGCTGCTTTTGCAACTACAAATTTTTCATTTCAGAAGTTAGTTTAGCCGGGCATGGTAGCACATGCCTGTAATTCTCCCCTGTACTCGGGGGAGGCTGAATCAGGAGGGTTGCTGCAAGTTCAAGGCCAGCCTGGACTACATAGCAAGACCTTGTCTCAAAAACAAACAAATAAATAAACAAACAAAAATTACTAATTTAAGCTGGATGTGGTGTCACATGCCTGTGATCCCAGCACTTGGAAGGCTGAGACAGAAGATCACCAACAGTTTGAGGCCAGCCTGGTGCTACACAGTAAGTTCAAGACCCTGTCTCAAAGAACAAACAAAGTTACTTAAAGTCATAGTGGGAACCCCCCCCCCAAAACAAAAAGAAATTGCCCCCTCTGTCATACTGTAGAATTCTAACACAAACCCACACACTGTGTAGGAAACCCAGGCCTTCCTTTTCTCTCCTGAAACCAGTTGAACAGATGTTTCTATTCTCTTTAAAAACTGAGGGACCACTGCAGGATACATGCATGCCTTAGTTGGGCTGTCCTTGACCATTAATTAATGAGGCACAGGCTCTGTCTTGATGCTTGTTCTTTGGCAATGGCCTGTGACTCTGGTGTTGGAAGGTGTAGTAATTGCCCATAGAGTCCAGTACTACCTTCATTCACTTCTTATAGAGGATGCCTCTCTCATCTGTCTTTTAAGTTTGATGTAAGGTACCCATTGGTTATCTAGTTCTCGCATCTGGAATCGTCTTCATAACACATCTTAATGGGAAGACCACTGCTCCTAACAGGCTATCTACTGCTCTGCCTCAACAGGTCTCTCCTCTTACCTGGATTTCACCAATCCCAAGGTCAGAGAGTGGTATGCAGGTCTTTTTGCTTTCTCTGCTTATCAGGTTTGTTTTTGTTCTTTTACTCTTTCCTAGTTAACTTGAAAGAATGAAAGAAAAAGAGATTAAATAGAACGCTGCTTTACTGAGTAGCGCTTGATGTGTGATTCCTGTGTGATTCCTGTGTGAAAAGCCAAGTGCAGCCACCACAGGAATCTTGGGCGGTGCTGCAAGAGGCGCCATGGGCATGACTAAGTGCATAAAAGCTGTGACCTCTGCTGTGATAGACTCTGTGATATACCAATATACATTATAACATTTATTATATTTTCAAATCATGAGATACATTTTAACACAAAATAGCATTCTGTAACTATTAAAGAGGTATAATAAATGTGAAAATATATAATGTGTCACTAAAAATGAAGTATTTATTATTTTAAAATTTTATAAGAATCATAGAGAACTAAAAAAGCCATATCTCCAAACCTGGAAAACTGTTTTCAACCAATTTTGGCAATATTGATAATGATGCTTTTGGTGATGGCGATACCTAACACATACCTAGTGCAACCTGTGTGGCAAGCACTGCGCTGTGTGTGTTATACCATTATTTTCTTCACAATAACCTTCTGAAGGTGGAGCTCTAATTAAACCTAATCCCACAAATAGGCAGTTGAGGCAGAGAGAGTTTAAAAACCTACCAAGGTCACATATCCAGTAAGTGATTTACCCAAGATTTGAACTCAAGTCCATTGGTCTGCTAAGCCAAGATCTTAACTTCTAAACTTCTTACTTATCTTCTAAACACTAGTTTCTGAGTATTAAGACAATAGCAAGTAACTTCGGATGGGGAGAGACAATGACTCTTGAGCCAAATATGGTCATGTTCATTTACTCCCTCACCATCTGTGACTCTACTCTGACAGAATTAAAGAGATGTTATGGCCTCCAAAGTCAGACATATTTACTGTCTGGTGTTTTATGAGAAAAAGCTTGCTAATGCCTGCCTTAAAAGATGCTAAGGAGTGGCTGAGGATTTAGCTCAGCAGCATAAGCACCTGCCTTGCAAGCACACAGTCGTGTTCAATCCCTGGAACCAAAAAAAAATTGAAAAAAACTGCCTGGCAAGTACGAAGTCATAAGTTCAATACCTGGTACCAAAAAGAAGAAGAAAAAGAAGATGCTAAGGAATAGTTAAGGTACATACTTGGAAACTACATAGTCATGTTTATGGAAGCACACTTGTTTATAAATAGTGGAAGGTAAGGAGTCAAAGGAAAACACTTAAACCATTTCCTGGCATTTGTCAGACTCCCTAAGGTATGAGTGAAGCAGAAGATGTCTTTGGTGGTAGCCTACAAGGCAAACTAGGCTTTGTGAGCAGATGTTGCCAGGAGCAGGGCATTCAGAAAATAATGGAATAAGCTGCCACAGGTAGCACAGGTAGGGATTCTGTAAAAGGGATTGTAACACCATATTAACTGGGCAACTCACCTCTTCCCTTCCACTCTGTATTGAACTATTCTGTGTAGAAAACAAGTAATAGATTATGCTACCAAACAGATAACTAAGCCATTAAAAGCCTTCTGAACATTAGAAAGAAAAATCTCATATGTAATGTATAGCTATAATTGTCTTTGTTTAAGAGTTGTAGCAAAGGGGCTAGGGACTTAGCTCAGCGGCACAGGCGCCTGCCTGGCACGTGCAAAGTTGTGCGTTCGATCCCCGGTACCAAAAAAAGAGTTGTAGCAGATATGAATGATGCAGGGCTTCATTGTGGACACTCACAACTTTTCTGGTAGGGGTTCTCCAGAGAAATGTGAGTGAACTTTCTGGGCAGTATATATTTCACAGACAGTACAGTAAAGCATTCTTTCATCCAGCAACATACATTTATTGAGAACTTTCTGTGACCCAAGTAATGTTCTAGGTGTTTGTTATTTATCACTGAAAAAAACACAAAATTTCCTGCCCAATAAGCATAGTAAATAAGTAAATTAAATGGGGTAGGAAAAAAGAATGTAAAGTGATATTACGTATCAGTATTGTGGGAGTATTTTTTAACATTTACTTCATAGGGATCTACGGATATTCTCTTCATATGGAATGACATGAATGAGCCTTCAGTCTTCCGAGGGCCAGAACAAACCATGCAAAAGAATGCCATTCATCATGGCAACTGGGAGCACAGAGAACTTCACAACATCTATGGTTTGTATCAGGTAAGGTATCCGGACTCGGGTGCCCTGCCCCAGTGGACTAAAGTCATTTACTTTGTAATAGCCCCTTATATGCCTTTGTCTCTGTGTGTCTTTTCTGACAACTACGGTTTATAAGCAATGTAAGACTTTTTATTATTTCTCTTTTTGCATCTTTTCCTTCTATAATGAACTTTTACATATATTGTGAGATTAATGAAACATAGAAATATCTCTGTTAATAGGGCCCATTAGTATACTACATTTGATACTATCTCAAAATGTCACTAATGTAGGTAGTATTTATATACTAACAAACGTTTTAAAGTTTCACAAATACTCAAATACAGCAAGCCTATCATTCATACCAAGGGAGCAAGATTTAGAATACAGATATGTAATTTCAATAAATATGCTTTTCAGATGTAGAAAGCTTTCATTAAGGACTTACCCTTCACAATAAAGGTGGTAGAATTGTATTTTATTTGCCAGTCACATCATGTTGCAAGGAGTGGGGCATTCCAAAGACCTGAAAATCATTTGCCATAATTTATACCTTTGATTCTTGTTACTTTAAGAATCTTACTGTATTCCCATGACTCTCCCATCAATTGGTATTTTCCAGCGGGAGCTGCTGATTAGAGACGGCACAGTTTTCAAGTAATAGCCTGTTAGCATAACTGTGAGCTGTTTTAGTTAATTTATGTAGGTCAAGGCCAGTCATTTACCCTCTTTGAATGTTTTTTTTTTTGCCAACAAAAAAATACTTGTCTCAGAGATTATTATAAGATTATATAAGAATTATTATAGCACTGGGAATTTAGCTCAGTGGCATAAGCACCTGCCTTGCAAGCACACAGTCGTGAGTTTGATCCCTGGTACCAAAAAAAAACCCCAAAAAACAAAGAATTGTTATAAAAAATACATAGTAATAATAAACAGTGAATAAAAAAATAAGTGCAAGCTGGTTATTTACTATTATTTCTTTTTCTTTTTCTTTTTTTTTCTTCAGTGCTGGGGATTGAACCAGGGCCACACATATGCTAGGCAAGTGCTCTACCACTGAGCTACCTCCCTAGCCCTGTTTTTTATTATTTCACAGATAGTACAGTAAAGCATTCTTTCATCTGGCAACATATTTATTGAGAACTTTCTGTGACCCAAGTAGTGTTCTAGGTGTTCTAGGTGTTTGTGATGATCATTGAGATCATCAATAAAAATTTTTTTTCATTCTTTAATAGGGGATATTGGATTGGTTTCATTATATCATGAAAATGATGTGATGGATTTTAATGTTTTCCATTTCACATTCTTACCTATTATTTACTTTTTGCATGTTAAATAGTTTATTGATGGTGTTGGCATAGTGCCCTAAACTTATCACTGAAATTTTTCCCCATTGACTTTACAGCAAATGGCTACTGCAGAAGGACTGATACAGCGATCTAAAGGGAAGGAGAGACCTTTTGTTCTTTCACGTTCTTTCTTTGCTGGATCACAAAAGTATGGTAAGATAGCTGTATCATCAAACGGAAAAAAAAAACAAGTTAGCAACCTGTCTTTTTATCATTTATATGTTGCCATTGTATTGATGATGAAATGAGCAGAAATGAGCTGCTGTTTCATTTTGTTTGGTTTGGTACTGGGGATTAAACCCAAGATGTGCTGAACTACATCCCAGCCCTTTTTTAAAATCATATTTTGGGATAGGTTTCACTGAGTTATCTAGATGACCTCAAACTTGTGACCCTCTTTCATAGTTTTTAGCTTGCTGACATGGTCATCTTTGCTCTTGTCCCTCGGATTGATCAAAACCAGGGAAACATACCTCTAACGTATTCTTCAACCACCTGTTCCACTTAGTAATATGCTGAAAATAGACCTGGCTGTTGCTTGTGGTCAGGGGCATCTATAACTGGATGTAGTTTGTTAGCTAATATAGATCTAGTTCAACTTAACCACCCTGTTTCTAGGCAGGCGATTTTAATCCCCTGTTCTTGTATAAATACCATATAACTAGTTATAAACACTAATTTGAAACCCAGTTCTACTATATTGCAGATATTATTAGATCTCCTATACAACCCCTGAAAAGCAGCCCGTGATACTCAGCCAAAAGCCAAAGCACTATTATTACAGTTAGTGATTTATGTACATAGTCTCAGCATAGCATTAGTGCGTAAACAGAAACAGACAGACAGACAGACAGAAAAGGAGAAAAGGAGGAGTAGAGGAAATGAAGAAAAGGAAAAAAGAAAAAGAAAGAAATATCTAAAGATGTAACAGGCCAAGTGTGGTGGCACATACCTGGAATCCCAGTACTCCAGAGGCTGAGGCAAGAGGACCTGTATGAGTTCAGGCCAGCCTGGGCTATATGGTGAGTTTAGGACCAGCCTAAACTATATAGCGAGTCTCTGTCTCAAAAATATTTGAAAAATAAGATAAAGATATAACAAAAATGGTGTAGCCACATAATACTGTATTGAGTCTTTTTATAATGTTAGCTTTAGTCAGACATGGTAGCACACAGCTATAATCCCACCACTTGGGAGGTTGAGGCAGGAGGATCACTGTAAGTTCAAGGCCAGTTTAGACTGCATAAGCAAATCCAAGGCCAACCTGCACTACATAGTGAGACCCTGCCTCAAAATAACAACAACAACAAAAAGTTAGCTTTAGTTGCATGAGAAAATGTTTATGACATCATGATAGGTGAAAAAAGAATGGTATGTATTTCTCAATTTTATAAAATATAAATTTTATAAATTTAAATCAATAAATAGGTAAACAGTCAAGTAAAATACAAAAAAATTGGTTCCTTGGTAATTGTGATTTTAATCTTCTCGTACCTATCTTTATTTTCCATATTTTATACAAGCATAAGTTTCCATCACTAAAAATGCATTTGAAGGAAAAATTCCTAAGTTGCAGCTTTACAGGTTAACAGGAGATATGACTACTGTTACCTTTGGTCTCTTAAATGCTCACCTACTTCCTGTTCTTCAGCACTCTGTATGAAGCTATCACATTTGCCCAGTATGTAGCCAGACATCATAGAGAACTCTATTTTGTTTAGTCATGCACTGAGACTGGTAACCAGAGAGAGCTTCTGGCTAAGCAACTGCACGAGACAGGAAAACATCTACATGTTTACGTGAGCTCTCTCAAGAATGTCACCATGCAGATTTCAAAATTATTATATAGGTATATACATATCTCACTTGGGGTCAAGGAGAAATTACAAGAGCCCTATTGAAAAGAACAATCCCTTGAAAATATTTTTCTTGGAAGGCTACTAGACAGCTCAAAATTTCTGTGGAAAATTCAAAATATTTACTAAAACTAGTTCAATAGAATATAAATAAAAATACTTCACAAGTACTCAAATACAATAAAATAAGATTTTTTTTTCCTTTTTCACATCCTCTTAGTGATATATAATCTATTGTTACAAACTCTTACAACACTGGCTTTGTAGCAAGACTGTCTGAATGCAAAACCTTCCTTAAAACTACTTAATGGAATAGAGACCTAAGTTCTAAAAGTAAATCAAAGAAGCAAAGCCACGTTAGTAGAAAATCTTTGTGAGTTTGAGATAGGAGAATATTTCTGTGCTAGAACATAAAAAGCATGAACCATAAAAGAGAAAAGTTATAAATGAGAATCCATTGAATCACTTCTATAAAGTGGGTAGTTATTGACTGCAAAGAAGCCTGTCGGAACTTTTCTAGTTTTGGAAATTGTCTTGTTTATGGTGGTGACTACATGGATATATGCGATTTTCAAAACTCATCAAACTCTACTTAAAACAGGTACATTATTGCATGTAAATTTTATCTCCAAAAATTCCTCCTTGCTAGGCATTATATAGGACAGGCCTATAATCCAAGCTACTTGAGAGGCTAAGGCAGGAGGATTACAAATATGAGGGAAACCTGGGCAACTCAGTTAGGCCCTCTCTCAAAATTAAATTGTTAGCCAGGCATGGTGGCACATGCCTGGAATCTTGGGAAACTGAAGCAAGAGGATCACTTCAAGTTCAAGATTAACCTGGGTTACAAAGTGAGTTCAAGGCCAGTCTGAACTGCATAGCAAAACCCTGTCTCAACAAAAGACAAAAAAAAATTGTTTAGAAAAGGAGACTAGAGGTACAGCTTAGTGGTAGAATACTCACTTCACATGTGCAAGACCTTAAATTTAATCCCCATTACTTAAAAAAAAATTTTCTGTTCAGATTTGAATTGTGCTTCAAAAGTAAGTGCAATTTCAGGATATTTTCATAGCTTATTTTATGGATTTTAATAACTTTCATGTTAGAAAATCAGTATTTTTTTATTGTAAACAATCTAGAATTTATTTAAAGGTAAGGTGTCTGTTTTCCTTTTTATTAATTTGTCTTTTACAAATGAAGAATCTAAATATGAAATTGAACGCATGGGCTGATTTGCATTTTTTAAAATACCTTGTTACTGGTGACCAAAGGTGCAGTGTGGACAGGCGACAACACAGCAGAATGGAGTTACCTGAAAATTTCCATCCCAATGTTACTCACTCTCAGCATCACTGGGATCTCTTTTTGTGGAGGTAAGATAAGTCCTGTCCTAAGGCTTGAAGTGCGCTTTTGTCAAAGCTGGTTACTGATCACTTGTCATTAGCTATTTGAGTCAGGGATGAAAGTGGGAAAGTGAAAGCAGGTTACAAAGGAGAGTGAAGGAGGAGCTTCAGATTTGCTTGTGTCTTGTCTGAATTGAGAACATAAAATGAGGTTGTCAGAAGGACAACCAGAGTACTTCCTTCCCTTATTTTCTTACCACTTCCTCCTGAGACACACTTGCTAAGCTTCTCTTCCTGAAACATATGTGAGTTGTGACCAAAATATATGTGAATGTTTACATTCTAAAAAGTTATTATAGTAGTAGACACATTGTTGTTAATTGCCCTCATCATACTCCCCCTTGCTTTGAGCACACCTGTCTCAACATTCTTGCTACTTTCTGAAGCAGTTCTGGAAGTCCTTTTTTATGAGAGTCTTTATAAGGTGTGACCAAAAATACAGTGAATGCTGTGGCCGAGTGCCATATGATAGAAAACCACACTCTTAAAAACCTTCTGATGTGTCCTTGCCCATTTTACTCACCAGATCTGGCACTGTGCAATGACTTGTGGCTCTTCCCCAAAGTCAAGTGACCATGCAAGGTAAATGTTTTGAATTGCTGTAGGACATTGAGTGAGCCACAACACAACTAAAAACACTCACAAAAGAGGACTTCCAGAACTACTTAAGAAAGTAACAAGAACGATGGAATGTTGTCAAAGTGAGGAGTATTTTGAGGGGGTTTAATGGCAATGTGTCTATCTTGGTCACTTGCTTGTTGCTGGAACCCATTACCCAAAGCCTATAATTTAAAAGAGGTGAGGCTTATTTTGGCTCACGTTTTCAGTCCATAATCTGCTGGCTACAAAATTAGATGCCTTGGCAGAGGGGCATCACAGAGGAAAACTACCCACATGACAGCCAGGAAGCAGACAGTCAAGGGAGGAGCCTCGAAGGAGATCTACCCTACCCACAGTGACCCAGCTCTTTTGACTAGACTCCACCTCCTAACAGCAAGTCAGCTATAGTGCCCATAATCCAGTTACCTTCCAAACATGAAGCTTTGGGGACCATTTTGATTCTAAGCTATAACAGTGTCTTTTACAATAAAAAATAATTTTTAAACATTCGCTTTAGTTTGCAATCACAGCTTGTACTTTTGTTTTGAAAGTGAGATAATAGAATGATCTACAAAGAACTGAGCGAATCAAAAGTTAGCCTAGGTGGGGGATAGAGCTCAGTGGTAGAGCACTTGCCTAGCATGCTGAGTTCAATCCTCAGCACCACAAAAAATAAAAAGTAAGCCTTACAGAAATTCTTTACACATAACAGATTCAAAATTCTGTGACATAATTTGACTGGTTGTTAAAGATACACTCTTGAGAAAAATAAATTTAGTTGACTAAGTGGTCTCTGATGAACTGCCTTCCCCAGATCCTGAGATCTGCAGATGGTGATAGCAAGGTGAAAGATGATCAGTATGACCACAGTTCCAGCTGTCTCTTATTTCTTGCAGGAATAGAAACAGTTAAGTCACTTTTTTGATATACAGTATGTTATGTTATTTTGTTTGTTTTGTTTTGTTTTAAGGGAGGACAGGTTTACTTGGCTTACAGTTCATAAAGGTTTCAGTTCATAATCTGCTGGCTACAAGACAGAGTGGCACATGGCAGACAGGCATCATCACAGAGGAGAACCAGTTCATGGCAGCCAGAAGGTAGCAAAACAAACTAGAGCAGACGACCCTCTTTCTGTTCCTTATATTATATCTAGGTAACTGGGATGAGGGGGTGCAAAACCCAATCAGTGGACTGACTTAGTATCCACATACTCTCAACCCCAGCATCACCAACCTAGATCCAGCCACCTCTGGAAAAACCCCACCTGTGACTGCATGAGGCTTTGGGGGGACATCTAGACACAAGGCATAACACAAAAGGAGTGTTATTTATTTATTTATCTTTTCTTCTTTTTGAGAGACAGGCTCTCACCACACAGTCCAGACTGCCCTTAGTCCTAATACTCCTGCCCCATCCTCCAGAGTGCGGGATCACAGGTGTGCGCCACCACACCCAGCAGATTTTATGAGGAAAAAGGGAACTTGAGGTACTGCACAGGAAAGATGTGTGGTGACTGTCAGGGGTTATTCTTGTTTCTCTTAGTTGGATATTCCCATGATTGATTTCCATTAGTTCCTGCCTGTCCTTAGTCCTTTAGGTAAACACAGTATTTTCATGCAAGTTAATCCTTTCCACCTTTCTTCTTCTTCATGGTATTGGAGATTGAACTCAGCTGTGCTCTACTACTGAGCTACATCCCCAGCACTTGTTGTGTTTTGGTTGCTGGGGGCTGGAGGTACTGGGAATCAAACTCAAGACCTCATGCTTGCCAGGCAGGCCCTGTGCCACTGAGCTATATCCCCAGCCCCACTTGTGTTTTGTGATAAAACCTCAGAGTTGTCCAGGCTGGCCTCCAACCTCAGCCTACTATTACAGTGTTCTTTTAATTATAGAACAGAATTAGCAAGTCTCTGCCCATAATTTGATTGTATTTGAAGACCATCAAGTGTTCTGGGTTCAGAAAAACTAAATAATGATAACTAATCAGGGGTCCAAGGATCAATGTTTCTTCTGTTTGTCCCCTTTCTGTAATAGTTTAATTGTTGATTCTACTATTTAATATCTCAGACTTTTTTTTTTAAAAGGTCTCGATATATAGGTCAGGCTGATTTTGAACTCACTCTGTAGCTCTGGCTGGCTTCAAGAGATTGTAGCCATTCTCCTGCATCAGTGTCACTGAGTGCTGCGATCACAGGTGTGCACCACCACACCCCACATATTTATTTTGTTTTTTTGAGACAGTCTCACTATGTAGCCCAGACTGGCCTTGAACTCACTATGTAGCCCAGGCTGGACTGGAAATCTTGGTGATCCTCCTGCATCAGCCTCTTGAGTGCTAGGACTGTAGGGATGTGCTACCATGCCTGTCACAGCTGGGGTCCCATCACAGGCATGGTGTCAACGCTCTGGAATTTTCTTGGCACAGTAATGGTTCTGTTCCCAGGTAGGGGTTGTCTATCCTTGGGGTTCTCAGTTGTGTGGGGCTCCACCTTTCCTGGAATCTGGATACTAACTTATTTAGGACAATGGCTGGAGACATCTGGATATCCCTTACCTTGTCTTTTCAACGTTCAAGGGGGATGAGATCTTTTAAATTCAGGGCTAATCCACCCTGTCTGACAGCTCCTAGACAGACACTCCCTATCTAAGAAGCTGAGTGAAGATCTGACCCAAAGGACAGAACACAAAGAGCAAGCTTTATTCTCTTTTTACTCCCTGTTTGGCTTCTGGAGGCCCAAGTACAGCATCATGGTTCATGACAAAAATGGCTTGTAAGCCCCAGACTGTCCCAGAAGAAAACACAAGCTGCTCATGCTTTTAATGAGCAGCATCCAGAGCCAGGATTCTTCTTGTCCTCCACCCTCAGGTGGTCCCTGCTGATGTCAGCACTGTGTCCTGACTCAGCCTCCTGTGTGCTGACTTAGACGCATGCACACCATGCCAAAAACAGAGTAATTATTATTAGTGGTTTGTGCTTCCATGCAGGCCTGCTATACTTGCCATCAGGCCCATCACTGTGTGACCTAAGCTCTTCCATAAATCATTGGAGGATTCTCAGTGCCTTCTGCTGTTTGTTTTTTTGTTTTTTTTTTCCTTTGCCTGTACTGGGAACTGAACCCAGGGTCTTTTTATTGGTTTTTATTTTCTGGTTTTGTTTGTTTGTTTGTTTGTTTATTTTGAGACAGGGTCTCACAGTGTAGTACAGGCTGGCCTTAAACTTGCTTAGATAACCCAGACTGGCCTCGAACTCGAAGCAGTCCTCCTGCCTCAGACTCCTAAGTGCGGGGATTATAAGTATGCACCACCATACCTGGAAAGGATCTTCTTATTAAGCTACATCTTTAATTTTTAAAATTTTGAGATGGGAACTCTTTGTTACTTTCTTGTAACTGAGACACAAAATACCTGACACTCAAAATTGAAGGAAGAAATTTGTCAGGCATAGCACAGGCCTGCAGTCCCACGGAAATTAAGGCAGAAGGATCACAGAGACTTTGAGGCCAGCCAGGGCTACACAGTGAGACCGTGCCCTGCCCCACCCCGCAAAAAAGAAGAGGGTTATTTAACTCACAGTGTGTAGAGGTTTCAGCCCATGGTTCACTGGCTCCAAGGCAGGGCAGCATACAGTGGGACCTAGAGGAGGAGAAGCTACTCATGGCTGCAGGAAGCAGAAAGCTATAGTTTGTTTTTATGGCAGTGGTCCACATACTACATAAGAAATATATACCTTGCTCAAGGGCTGAGCATGAAATTCTACCAAAACCTCTAATTCTAACTATTTCTCTCTAGTTCTTTTTTTTTTTGGTACCGGGGATTGAACACACGACTGTATACTTGCAAGGCAGGCGCTTATGCCACTGAGCTAAATCCCTAGCCCCTCTCTCTAGTTCTTTATGTTTTATCTTTTTTCCCAAGGAAAGAAACAACCTCTTCCCCCACAAATACATGCATACACACACACACACACACACACACACACATGCACGCATTTAATCAAGTCAATATTATGCAATTTCTGGGTAACATGGCTTCAACATATAAGAGTGTGGATTTCACAGTAGAGCCTGTGGCCCTTTGACAAGAAAGGAGTATCCTAAAACTATTCTGTCAGATTCCCAGAGAGTGCATTGTGTAGCATGTGCTCCCCCATCTGAGGCCACAGCTTTGTCCTGTCACTCAAGTGTGCAGATGGCATCTTCCTCTTGTCAGGACTTCAAGGCCTTATATTACCTGTATTTGTCTCTGATTTGAAGTCTGGTTACCTCACATGGCCTTCTTTGCCTAACCAGCTGATGTTGGGGGCTTCATCGGGAACCCAGAAGCAGAGCTGTTGGTTCGTTGGTACCAGGCTGCTGCCTACCAGCCTTTCTTCCGTGGCCATGCCACCATGAACACCAAGCGACGAGAACCCTGGCTGTTCGGGAAGGAGCACACCCACCTCATCCGAGAAGCCATCCGAGAGCGCTACACTCTTCTGCCTTATTTGTATTCTCTGTTTTACCAAGCACATGTGGCTTCTGAACCTGTCATGAGGTAAAACAAACAAACAAACAAACAAAAACACCCTGCATGGCTGAGGATTAACTCTGTGATAGAACACTTACCTAGAATGAGGAAGGCACTGGGTTCACTCCTCAGTGTATGGAGAAAAAAGCTGCACTTAGGGCCACAGCAACCAGTCTGTCCCAGATCCCTTAGTGATTAGGGACTAGAGTGCGTGCACAGTAATTTTAGAAGAAAAATTGAAGAAAATCCATGTATTCAATCAACTTCATCCATTTATTAACTATCAACTGTGCAGAAGATGCTGGCTGTTGAAAACGCAGAAGATAAAAAGTAGATCCCCTAGTACTTGTGATTAAAGTGTTAGTGTCTGCTAAGACAGAGATAGAGACATTTCAAAGAATAAGGAAGTGGTCTTGTTAGTATTTAGCCCATGTGGATCCACATGTAGTGATCCTGTTAGTATTTAACCCACATGTACCCTCTCATGAAGAATCTTAGACTTTATCTTATATCTAAGGCTCAATTCTCAATGTGATAGAAACTTTTTCTTAATGTCCAAATTCTAATTTTATTTTGAAGGCAGAATATGAAAAAACAACTTGCTAGGTTAGAGAAGGATATACACAGCAGTAATACACCAAGGCTTCAGGATTAGTGGTTCCTAAATAGGTTAGATCAGAATCTCCTAGGAGTCTTTTAAAATTGTAGACTTCAGTGGCCATACTCTAACACCCTTTTAAGAATGTCCTTAGATAGGTCTTAGGGGTCTACATTTGTTAGATGTTTCCCTCTGATTTTAACCATCAGCAGGTTTTAGCAATCACTGCTTTGTTACCCTTCAGAATGAAAATAATATGTTATTACAAAAGCTAGTGAATAAAAATCTTTCTCATTAAAAATATATTTCCCTCATGAAATTGAAAAATGACTAGAACTATTAAGTTGATACCCAGATACAGAAATATTGAAAGGCTTTTTATCTTCTAGGAAACCAAAAGACTTCTAAATAGTTGTGTGAAAAAAACAATAATAAAGAATATTAAGCAATTTCTCAATTCCCCCAAAATATATGTAGTAAAATTTTTTTCATTTAAATGTATGATTAAGTAATACATGAAAGACAGTGACAGCAAGAAAAATGGCACAAAATTATAATCATAGAATATGATCTTACAAACATTTAATTTGATTTACCAAAGGTGTTAGATATTTGCCCTTATATAAAGCTCTGTTTCTGCCTGTTTCCACAGCATATAGTGCTCAACAATCATAAGGAAAAATTGCAAATTCTAGAAATATTTGTATTAACCACTCTCCAACATACTAAAAATATAAAATAATCACAGCAATTCCTTATAAAATCTTGAATCATATAAGGAAGAATCTTGGCTCTTTGATGCTTTCTAATTTCCTTTGAATAGTCTTAAAAGTATAAAAATCTACAAAAGAATCAGCACTTGGGAGGCTGGAGCAGGGGGATTGCTGTGAATTCCAGGCCAGACTGAGCTACATAGTGAGACCTTGTCTCAAAAACAACAACAACAGCAACAGCAACAACAAAAGTCTAAGAAAAGATGTAATAAAGCATCTAATGAGGTTAAAATGTGAATTTCTTTCCCTAGGCCTCTGTGGGTAGAGTTCCCTAGTGAATTAGAAACTTTTGACATAGAAGATGAATACATGCTAGGTGAGTATCAATTAGGGTTATGATAAGTACTATAATTATGTTTTTATGATGTTTTCTAATATGAGAGCACTTTTAACCACCCCTAGTTCCAAGAAAGCCAAAAATAAAAATAAAAGACATTCCTTCACCAAGATTTTTAATGCATGTGTTAGTTAATTTTTTTATCATTGCTAAGACAAAATACTTGACACCCAAAGTTAAGGAAGGAAAAGCTTATTTAGCTTACAGTTTGTGGAGATTTCAGCCCATACTCAGTTGGCGCCAAGGCAGGGTGGTGTGGCTGAGGGGCGACATTCTGGCTATGGCAGATACCAAAGGCTACAAGAGTAAAAGGGCAAAAGAGAGGAGCAAACCGCTTTCCCTCCCTTTTATTGTATGCTGGCTATCTGGGGCTTCATGCCCCAGGGTGGATGCAGCACTCACACTGCCATCCCAGCACTAGACAATGAACCAATCACAAACTCTAGATTTAGCATCTTTGAAAAGCCTGCCCCCCATGACCACATGAGGCTTTGAGGGGACATCCAGACACAAACCATAACAATGCATTAATGGGATCATAGTTTTATTGTGTTATAATGTACCACATATAGTATTCTTGTCAACTTCAAATACATCCATCCCATTTGTAGGAGTAATTTGGGTTTTTATTTTGAATCCATTCCTCTAAGCCCTTTGAGACTGCTACAGGGAAAGGATGTAGAAAAAAAGTAGATCAGATGGCTATAGTACAGATCCAGAAGCGTGTAGGTAATACGTAATAAGCTGCTTCTTGGTTTAATCCTCAACCAAAGTCACTGTTTTGGAGAAACTTCCCTGACCACGCCTGTTCTCCTCGGACCTAATTCTACCCTCCCAGGTCAAATCACTTCTTCTGATAACTTTCTTTTCATTTTGTAACTTTGCCTCAACTCTAATTAACTTGTAATTATCTTTTAATATCTATCTTCATTTATTGTAAATTCCCTGAGGGCAGGGACTATGCTTGCTTTATTTGCTGCTCGGTCCCCAAAGTCTAGCCTGAGACTTAGTAGACACTCAGTAAATAACTACCTATTGAGTAAAAGAATGAGTTCACAAACTGATAGATTTTATACAAGTATAATGCCAAAACTAAAGCCAAATAACCTAGATTAGGGAGAACTACACCTTCCGGCTGATAACCTCCAAGCAGAGGGACTGCGTAGCCACACTGAGCACCCTGTGGATAGCTATTGTGGGCTCACTGTCCTCAGCATCCCTCACAGTGAACAGTGACACCCATAAGAGAGGTGCAATAGTGCTGTTCGATCAGTGACATAATAGCAGTGGTACACAAAGCGAGACTGTGACAGGCCCTCTCAAGTCCCTTCTCCCAGGTGCCATCAGTGGATTCATGACAGGTGGTACCTCAGTTATCTCTTTGAGCCCCTGTCCTCTTTCTCACTGTGCTTTTGTGATGAATCATTGCCTTAGATCCCTGTGTTCCTTGCCTTACAGAAGTGTACAAGCTAGTGGTCTTCAGCAGCACAAGTATAATTAAAGGGAAAGGATGTTTTCAGATTTCTTACGATGATACTTGATTTTGGGATCGGGGATATAGCTCAGTGGCACGAGTGCCTGCCTGGCAAGCACAAGGTCCTGAGTTCAATTTCCAGTACTGAAGAAAAAAAAAAAAAAAACAATGATACTCGATTTCTTTTCCATTTTTTAGGAAGTGCTTTATTGGTTCATCCAGTCACAGAACCAAAAGCAACCACAGTTGATATATTTCTACCAGGATCAAATGAGGTAAGAGTCATAACAAACGACCACATATCTCATAACTCACATCTCTTACCTCTTCATTTCTCTGAGAGATTTCTTCATCATGCAGCTGTGAGCACGCTCCAAACATCTGTGTGGCTGATGGCCATTGTCCTCAGAGGTCAAGAAATGTAATGAGGGAGGAGAGGCAGATACTAGGTGATAACTCCAGGAAGGATCATGATGACTTTTTTATCGTCACACTTTGACTTAAGTGAGTCTTTTATAAGCACACTGAAGCTTAGGATAAGAAAAAATTGTCAGTCAACTATGAGATAGCAAACTTGGGTTAAGAATGGGAAATGTAGGTATAAAGAGATTTTGCTCTTTGGTTCCAGCTCCCCCTGAATGCTGAGTTTTGATACCAGAAACTTGGCTCCTAACACTCTCTATAAAGTGGATAAAAACACACCTTTTTCTTCCTTCTCTACCTTCTGGCCTTCCTCTGCTCTGTTAGTAGTTACTGTTATTGATTGTCATCAGTGTACTGTATAAATACCATCCATACTGTATAAAATACCATACCTGCTGGAGCCCAGGACACAGTGGAAAGGTGGGAATAACCCATGGTCTGTAGAGCAGAGACAGTGTATACATCCAAAGGGGCCCAAAGAAGACTCGTGCCACGACCCAGTGTAGCTCCTGAGGTTCTTGGGGTTAAGGATCGGCGAGAGCATGAGAAAATTAAAGAAAAGACAAAGCTGGGGTCAGGTGGAGCCCTTACTCTCCTGATGGGAGGAAAGGAACTGCTCAGCCAATGCAGCCTGTTTATTTACACCCTCCAAAGAAGAATGTCAATTTCAGCCCCATTGCCTAGCAACTCCTCTGCCTGGCAGGCCTGGGCCCCTTGAGGTCTCCCTCCATGCTGGAGCAACTTATTCACATAGCTTGTTTTGGTGTCTCTGTTTTTTCTGGGCTAGACTTACTTCAGCCCCACACATGCAATCAATCTCCACCTTCAATTGCTTGGCTCCCAACATACTTGGATAGAAACCCGGGGTGTCAGAGAGCATGGAATGGAGAGGAGGAAGGGACAGACTTAGAGAGAGTCTTGGGCATCAGAGCATTGCCCAGGCTTTAGAAGACAGGGGAAGGCACTGTAGATCCTGGCTACTGGGTATTGCCATGCCACAATAGTCTTTTTGAGGGACCACCATACTTGGTATTATTGATATGACAATAACCAGGCTTTTCTCCAGAATGTTGATGATCTGTGGTCTTTCTTCTTGGTTTTTTTATGAAGTGTTTTTAATTATGAAGTTGAGAGCTCTTTACAAAGGTTCTCCTACCAAGTGTAAACCTGAGAAAGGTTAAGTACAACAATAACTAAATAAATGGCCCCACAGAGTACATCCATTAAGTGTCTCGAGTTGATTCTGACAAAGGAGGCAACTCCCATGCAGAGGAACTGGCTCCCTTCCAAACATGGCCAAGAGTTTTTATTAATGACCTGTCACCACTGCAAATACATCATTGTGACTGTGTACTGCATTCCTTCAGCACTTTCCCAGAGTGTTCTGTGATTGTCTCTCTTGCTACATCTTCACAAACCCTGGGTAAAAGAGCCATACTATTTCTTACCAGGCCTGCTCCTTTATCTTGACTAGCTACCTGATAGATAGATTAGATAGATATATAGATAGATGCATACAGATCTCAATATATTTGTTTATTATGTTCCGCTCCCATGTGAGTGTGAGCTTCTGGAAGGCAGGAGTTTTCATCTCTTTGGTTCAGTGTCAGATCCCCAGCACTGAGATGGATTCCTGGCATGTAGTGACCCTCAGTAAACACTTGCTGACTGAAGAGCTGGGGACTGAGGTCTGGATCTGATCTTCATGGTGTTCTGCACCAGTTGTGCCTTCATGATGTTGGAGATCTTTGTAGGTGGCATCTGATCATAAACCCTATACCTTTTATTTAACTTTTTTTAGAAATGGTAGATAGGGAATCCCCAGATATGTTTGCATTAGCTTTGTATGTTTCAACCCACCAGCTTTTTACCCAAAGCTCGTGGAATTGGCCATAGAGAAAAGAGAAAGCCAGCGGTGGGCATACAGGAAAAGAAAGCTGAGGCAGCATCCCTCATGATCAGAGACATGCAAATCTTTGTTTTGACAAGATATTAGTAAATTGAATCCAACCAAGGGTAACACTCATGACTGCAGTGGGGTTGAGCTCGTTGAATGAAGAGTTCATTGTAGCTAGTGATTGACAAGTCACAACACTGTCACTCTCACAACAGGACAGGGAGAGACTCAGCGCCCCTGCTAAATTAAGAATGTGGTAATCCCAGAAGGTGCACTTGTGACACAGACTCTGTGGCTGCCAGAAAGTGCACTGGGCTAGGAGAGAGAAATGAGATGTTTGTTTTCACAGTGATTTTGAAGGTATTTTAAGGATTAATTCCACCACATGACTTAATGGGACCCTTTTGGTACTCCTGCTGCTAACCCTCCATGGTCAGAGCCATAGTTCTGAATTGTGCTCTGTGGAAAAGGGACTCTAGGGATAAACATTCCCATGTTTTCCTCCCAGATTTGTTCTTCACTGATGCTTTCCTTGTCTTCTACCTCATTTGTCTTCAGTCTGTGCTTTTCCTCTTGCTGTTTCATTTTTCCATTGTAATCATGTTCACTGGTAGATGCGTTGAGTTTTTATAAACCAGATGGACTGTAAGAACCACGAAGGCAGAAGCTATGTCTTTTCTTTTCAGTCACATAAAGATCTTAATTATCATGTACTCTAGCACCTACCATGGTAACTTTTGAACCAGTTGCTGTGACTCATTCCTATTCAGGAGGCTGAGGCAGGAAGATCACAAGTTGACATGGCAACTTAACAAAACCTACTTAAAAAAAAAAGGTGGGTTGGAGATTGTAGCTCAGTAGCAGAGCACTTGCCTAGCATGGGTGCAGTCCTGGATTCAGTCCCCAGTACTGCAAAAAAAAAAAAAAGTGGCTTGTTAATCATTGCCCCTTGGGATCTTTAACTTCTACACAAGTTAAATTCCACTTACTTTATATTTCTAGGCTTCTTGAGATGCAGATAAATGAATGTTTCCTGAACAAAGAAGGTGTGAGCAGAGTTGCTCGTGTATTATTTTTCAGTGGTGTCTGTTACTTTTTAGGTCTGGTATGACTGTAAGACATTTGCTTGCTGGGAAGGAGGATGTACCGTGAAGATGCCAGTAACCCTGGATACTGTGAGTTCCTTCCAGGCCACTGTTTCTACCTGCCTCATTCCCATAACAAAATACCACAGACTGCATGCTCTAACAGCAGAAATGTATTTTCTCACAGTTCTGAAGGTAGCCGTCCCAGATCAAATTGCCAGCTGATTCATTTCCTCATAAAAGCCTCTTCTGACTTTGTGGACTGCCACCTTCTCCCTGTGCTCTCACGTGACACGCACAGAAGGAGGGAGGTGGGAAAGTGAGCGAGCACACACAGTGCCTGCCCAGCTGTCCACTCCATGAAGGCTGCTGCTCTCAGAGCAGGCCCAGTCCCGTGACTTCATTTTTAACCTTCATTACCTCCACAAAGGCTCCATCTACCCAAAATACAGTCCCACTGAAGGGTCAGGTTTTAACACTTGAATTTGAGGGGAGCACAGATAATGAGTCTATAACAGGCTTCTGTACTGAAAGAAGCAAGAATGGTCAGTGTTCCGCTCAGTAACATGTACCAACAGAGGCAGGAGGGCAGGGAGTGCAGCGGGGGCCTGCATGGGTAGAGAGCAATGGGCTTCACTGCTTATGGTGCAGGTTTCTTTGGGAAGTACTGAAAATATTTTAAAATCTGTTATGACAGTGTTTCATGACGGAATACACTGAAAACTAAGTGTACATTTTAAATGTAAATTTACAGCATATTAATTGTGCCAATGAAGTGAAACACTGAGGATAAATATAATTCTTTCAGATATGTTGACATTTGGTACATCTAAGAAAATAATAACACTGAAAACAGAAATGGTGGTCACCACATGTGCTATAAAACAATGTCTTGTACAAGACAAATGCAAATGAGTTTTCGAGCTGGGCATGGAGGAGCACGTCTGTAATCCCGGCACTGGGGAGGCTGAGGAAGGAGGACCACCTGAGAATTCAAGGCCAGCCTGGGCTACATAGTGAGGCCCTGTCTCAGAGCTTCAGATGTAGCTGTGGGCCTTCAGGCCCAAGGGAATGCATCTGTTATGATGTTAGACTCAAAGTGGCCCATTCCGGCTGTCCTGAGATCCTAAAGGAAAGTGTCTTCCTGAGCTTATTGACAACTATGGGAGTGTTGGTGTGAGTGTTGCTATGAGATAGAAATGCGAAATGGTTAGAGATGAAAAGAGTGCCTACAGGGCCACAAGCCCAACCAGCATGGAAACACATTGCCTTACAGAATGAATGCTCTGACCTACATCCTCCCAAGTCCTCATACTCCAATTTATTACCTAGCTTGGCCCTAAGTTCGTCACATAACAGACCACCCTGACCCCTTTCCCTGTACCCTACATGAATTCCTGAACAGGCTACCTTTATTGTTTTTTTTTTATTTTATTTTAAAAGGGGGTAAAATTAAACACAATAAAACAGAACAGAATGGGACATAAGAAAGCATAAATTTCAAAGCTAGACAACCAGAGATCTTTACTATCTGTCATTGTCTCTTGTTTTCTTCCAAGTGGTTGTGCATATCTTTGCATATGGGGAGCTCATACTAAATAACATAGTCAATCTTTTCACAAGATGTATAGTTCACTGGCTCCCACTTGCTAAGGTGGGGGGGACACGGGACGGGGGACAGGACGACATGAGATGTTTGATTCTTAGCCTGCACTCCGGCAGGCGCACAGCCACCCCCCAGAGAGGGTAGGAGTTCCTTGTTCTCCTGGCACCCTGAGTCAACCGCACAGTGCAGGTCCCAACACGCCAGGGTCTCTGTCCTTCGGATTGACGAAAGTCTGCCACACTCACAGCCGCCCCCCAGAGAGAGGAGGAGCTCCTTGTTCTCCCAGCACCCCGAGTCAACCGCATGGTGCAGGTCCCGAGGCACTCTCTCCTGCAGGCCTCCAAAAGTCTGCCACACTCACCTGCTATTTCTTTCTGATGAATTGACCAATACATTTCCAAAGTTCTGAAATGGCCAGCAGACCACAGAAAGAATTCTCTTTAGACTCCTGTTTGAAACCAGTAGCTATAGCAGTCTGCTGGCCTTGCTTCAGGGCCATTATTGTTTTTGAGATAGGGTCTCACTATGTAGTCCAGGCTGGCCTTGAACGATCCTCCTGCCTCAGCCTCCCAAGAACTGAGACACACAGACATTCTTTTTTGTCTTTTATCCTTGCTTCCTGGTTCTATCAATAAAAAGCCACAAAAGCTTCAGTTAGGGACTGTCCTTTTTCCTGAGCCTCTCCTGCTGAGAGGTCTGGGTTAAGGCAGCCCTTCCTGGACCCTCTTAAAGTCAAAGTGCACATGGACTCTTGAGTGGTCTTTCATCCTTCACGCCACAGCAAAGTCATGAACTATAACACACAACCACTTCCACACGCCCTAAATGGTTTGAAATAGTGATGTTAGGGCCATGGATATAGCTCAGTGGCACGAGCATCTGCCTGGCCAGCACAAGGTCCTGAGTTCGATTCCCGGTACCAAAAAAAGAAAGAAATAGTAATGTTATTTCTTAAATTTGTCAGTAGGGCTTGAATTACAAAGAAGGACATTTCGGTTATCATCCCTCAGATGCAAAACAGACTTTACTAATCATCTACTCCAATCCTTCACACTTACAGACTCAGAGAAGTTCAGTTACTTGACCAGGATTGTGGTAGAACTGAAACAGGCCCCATCTGCTGGATTCCTGGTCCAAACCCCATTCTCCTGTAACAACCGCCTTGTTCAAAAAAAAAAAAAAAGTGCAACAATAAAATAAGGGAGAGCTTGGCTAATTAAGAAGGTATGGGGGAGATAGATGTACTTTACTTTTTGCTGCCAACTGCAGGTTAAACTGAGGTTACATCTTAAGTCCTCCACCCTCATTTCCAACTTCATAAATGCTTATATATGCTTCTGCTTGCTAGTACTTACTCTGAGCAAAATATAAACTGTCATCTGATGCAGGCAGCTGCCTTACCCAAGGCAGGAACCTGACAGAAGGCCAAACCTGACAGAAGTGCCATTCCAGAAGGCCGGTAGCTGTGCACCATGCCCACAAGAGTGTTATTAGAGTTACTTAACTCTATAATAGTTTCACAAATTTACCCTCAGAATTGGGTTTCATCCTGCTGATCCAGTGATGCAGGGAACAAAAAGTATGCAGGTGCAGTGAGAAAGGACAAAAGTCATTGCCCCAAAGCAAGCAGCACCACACATACGCACACATTCATTTGTGGTCCTCCCGAGCCCAGTTCCACAGGCACGAAATGCACTCTTCAGCAGGGCTCTAGAAGTAAACGTGTAGCATGTTGACAAGAACCCAAAAATACAAAACAAGGAAGGCCGCTCATGGGATGGGAAGACAGACTTCATCACTTAGCCAAAAAAAGCAAAGATGGGTGTATATATAATAAAGCAGTGAGTGCAGACAGTTTCTCAAGAAATTGAGGAAATAGGCTGTGCTTTAGTTGAGCTCTTTTCTTTTTTAATAATACCAGGTCTGCTACATTTGCCATCTCTGTGCCTACAAGTTTGTTTTGCCTTTGAGACTATATTTGTAAAGAAGCTGAATGTTAAGCATGGATATACTTTAAACGTCTGCTCTGAAAGTTCCTTTGTGAGTATGCTTACCTGAGAGGGCGCTGTGTTACAGATACCAGTATTTCAGCGAGGCGGAAGTGTGGTGCCCATAAAGACAGCTGTGGGAAAGTCCACAGGTTGGATGACTGATGCCCCGTATGGACTCCGCATGGCCCTAAGCACTAAGGTACTTGGAAAATTCTTATCTCTTTACAGTGGTGGCCTTCAGAGGGTATAATGGCATGTAAAAGTGGGGGACCCCATCTATGAGACAGGTGTGTCTGACATTTGTCTGGAAATCAAGGTTAAGAATCATTGCGCAGCTCACCTGCCCTTCCTGGAATTGTTCTGAAGGCAGCTTTCCTACCCTGAAGTGATGGAAATGTCCTTCTTGCACGTGACTATTGGTGCTCTTCAGCCTGGTGTTGATTACTGATGTTCTGAAAGCCCATCAGGCCATAGACAGCTTGAACCAAGATCACCCCTGAAACCCAGTCTTCTAGTACAGTGTACCTGTGTCTGTTTACCAATTCAGGGACCCTGGCCCCTCTAAATGACTTCTGTTCTCATCAGGTAGCCCAAACGACTAAAATCTCCTTGAGTAACATTTGAGAAGATCCAGCATAGATTTGTCCTTTTGAGAGGATCTTTTGAGCCAAATGAGGCCTATAGCAGATTTCCCTCCTGTCCATTTGCCCAAATATATTACAGGGCCAAACACCAACTCTTACTGTAATGCCTATCGTTATTTACATTAATGTTATAAAATACATTATAGCTTTCTTTTCCATCTGTCTTGCTTAGGCATGTCTTTTGGGGCCTAAATATGGGCTTTGAACCCATGTGACAGCCCAGAATCAGTGCAGGAGACAAACACTGTCAATAAGGATAATCTCAGGGAGCGCCCTGACTTGCAGAAGGGAACCCTGTACTAAAAAAAAGCAGGAGCCAGATACCATCCGCTCAATGGAAAATCCATTGTTTTCTGACTTTTTTTTGAACTTCGATTTCATTCTGTGACTTTCTTCATTTTGTTGCACGTCTTGAGATAGTATTTAACTTAACATCCTTCCTAATTTAAATTTCTTTCAGCAACTCTTTGTGCTCCTTTTGTGTGACTTCCCTTTTCATATCATTCACTGTGTATTTGAGAGTGATTGGGTGTTTGTAAGACCTTTGTGCAGCTTGAACATCGTGTTAGCCATCGAGGATTTAGCTCAGCAGCACAGTGCCTGCCTGGTAGCACAAGGTCATGAGTTTGATCTTTGGTACCAAAAAATACGTGTACATATCACGTTAGCCAGCTCGCTATCACAGTAACGGCTGGAATACTCAATTTACGAGGAGAAGTTTGTTTGGGTTGACAGTTCTGAAGCTTTAGTCCATGAGCAGTTGGCCCTGTTGCTTTTGGGCCTATGGGGCAGCAGCACACCCAGACGGGGAGTGCGTGGCAGAGCAGGGCACTCAACTCGTGGACAGGAAGCATAGAGGAGAGGAAGAGATGGGGAGCTTCCTTTGAAGGTGCCCCCTTGGGCCCTGCAACCCTCCTGGAAGGCCCTACCTCCTCAAGGCTCCTGTCTCCAAGGGCTGCCCCAGCCTGGGGACCAAGCCTTTAACACATGGGCCTTTAGGGGACATTCCAGGCCCAAATGGTAGCAAATGGTGCACTTTTGTTTGACATAATTTCTCACGATTTCTAAAGTTATTTACCGTTGGGAATTGACTTGTTTCACTATAAAACTACTACATAAGCATGTTCTCTGTGACCCACTGTCCAGGGTTCTGCAGTGGGAGAGCTGTATCTCGACGATGGTCATTCGTTCCAGTACCTCCACCAGAGGCATTTCCTGCACAGGAAGTTTTCATTCTGTTCCAGGGTTTTGACCAACAGGTAACAGCAGTGAAAGAAGCCATGTGTATGCTTAAATTATATAGTGCTATCCCTCTGGCATCCTGACATAAACACATAGCTGATGTTTTAAGGTTCCTACTTAAAGAAGTGAATAGTGAAGGCCATCTACTTTTCAGTCACTCTATCATGAGTATTTGTTTCTTGGTGTCTCCATCTTTCCCTCCTCTAAAAAATAAAAAGGATTCAATTTAAGCCTCTATTAATTCCATCCATTCTAACATTCACCATTCATCTGATTCCTTGTAATTTGACTATAATATCCTGGTCACATTTGTGATTTTTGTGTTCTTTAGTGATTTTACTTCATATGGCTTGTTAAAGGGAGATTGGCTTGGCTGTTAGCTAGTCCTGGATATACAAAAAAATCATCTTTTTTCACCTCTTCATCCTAGTTAATATGACTCTACATGAACCAGAACAGATGGGAGGGGAGCTTGCAGATGGACATGTTGACCAGTCCAAACCATCATTCCTTTCCGTCTCCTAATACTACTTGCATCTATTCCAGTTGTGCTGATGAGAGGGGACATTTTTCCAGCAAGTGTGTGGTGGAACAAATCTTGGTCTTAGGCCTCAGGAAGGAGCCATCTTCAGTGACCACCCACTCATCTGGTGAGGAAAAGTCCTTGTCTGCCACACGAATGAAGCCATCTTGCTCCTCTTCCTATACACTATTAATATGTTCCTAAGGAAAATGAAGGCCGGGTGTGGTGGTGCACGCCTGTGATCCCAGCACTCAGGAGTCCGAGGCAGGAAGACTCAGCCTGGGCTACATAGTGAGGTCAAGGCCAGCTTGGGCTCTGTAGGGAGACCCTGTCTCAAAAAGACAAGACAATAAAAGAGAAGGCTTGAAATATATCTCTGGATGTCTTTATGCTATGGATAGCTGAAGCTGGAGAGTCCTACCCATGTCTAGGATGCAAAGGATGGGAATTATGTCTTTCCAAGTGAATTTTGTGGATAAATCACTTTGTTCCTTACAGCTTCTTTTCTTGTATTCAAACAATGAAGGGTTTTTTTTTTTAATTTGTTGTGGCACATGCTTGTAATCTCAGTACTCAAGAGGCTGAGGAAGGAGGAATGCCATCAGTTCGAGGCCAGCCTGGGCTACATAGTGAATTCAAGGTCCCCCTGAACTATAGAGTGAGATCCTGTCTCGAAAAAATCTTTTTTAATTGATTAACTTAAAAAATAAAAATATCATAGACATTCATGAATAAAAGTGCTATTACAATGATTCCCCTAAGTGAAGTATAGGTCTTATGGTAGATTCAGAAAACATGTCAGATTTGAATAAAAGACTCTTGTCTTCTAGGTAGTCCTCAGACCTTCTCTTCCATTGTCTTTCTATGCAGATGGGAAAGCTGAGCCCGTGGCTTTTGTGTACTGTGCGAGAACGTCCACCTTGAGCCTGGAGAAGCTTTCCCTGAGTATTGATGCAGACTGGGAAGTCCACATCCGGTGACAGAGGAGGGCCAGCAACATGCACCGGAGTGGCCTGCACCCTTCAGCCCTTCGCCTTTTTTGAGGCTTGTGCTACCATCTAATCAGCTTTGGCTGAAAATAATCTTTGACTAGTCACTAGTGTACTAATAAACAGTGCATGGCAGATTTTAAGATTTGAGGTTTTACGTGTAAGATGTATGAGTGTTGTACAAACACCACCTGTCTCATAGACCCTCAGAGCCTGAGACATGGGTACAACTTGTGTGTTTCCATTGCCTCCTGGGTCACAGCCCTGTGCTGAGCTCCATCCCAGGGAGCAGCTCCATGTAGCCAAGCCACTCCGAGGGTCTGATTTCAGGGCTTGCAGCCGTCACTCTGCTACAACAGCAGAGCTGCCCAGGGCCACACTCCAAGCGGGCAGCATGTGTGGTGCCCCTATTAGACTGCTAAGCCAGGTAGAAATACTATACACTGGGTCCTCAAGAGAGTCTGTATAAAGGTGAAAGCACATTACAACCTGGCCAGAGATGCATCTGTTGGAGACTAGGCCTCAAGGTTAAGACAAACTGACCAGGCCTGCATACTTTCCAAAAGACCAAGATAACCAGTAACACCTGATCTGATAAAGTCTGAGCATCAGTCACTTCAGTGGGTGAACGACATTCTTGGACTTACCACTTCCTAAAAAGTTCTTTGTTCTTTTCATGAGCACTTGCTACTTGTCTTGCTTCCCCACTGGAGCAATATTACCTAAACCACTATACTTACAATCTTATTGGTTGGTTATAGCTGTAATCCATGTTGAACCCACATGGTCATGCTTTATAAACTTCTCCTGAGAAGTGGGGTACTTGGCAACCCATTCAGGGCCCCACCTGTCTCTTTGGAACTGTAGCTGTCACTCGCCCTCTATTAATATTTCCTACTCTTGGGCTGGGGATTTAGCTCAGCAGCATAAGCGCCCACCTGGCAAACGCGAGGTCATGAGTTCAATCCTCAGTACCAAGAAAAAAATTTCCTGTTCTTAACCTCCAGTGTTCTCAGAATTCATTCTTCAGTTTTAGAGAATGTGAAGTTGGTATTTCGGACATTTAGCAGGTTGGGAGTTATAATATTTCCCATATATCATATTTGGAGGTGGATATCCCTGTGTTACCCCAACGTGGAGGTGGCAGACAGCCCTCTCTCTCCCTGCTTACCACGTGCCTGCCACAGTGGGGAGTGATTCTCCTCCACTAAAGATGACGGTCAGGAGCACAAGGGTGGTTTACCTTTCATGTTTCTCAGGTTCAAAGATTCCAAATTAGCCTTCTTAAGATGCAAGTTTTTGTGTTTTTTATTAATGCTATCTAGTTACCAAAAAGTATTTCTAATGTGAGCAAACTATGGTTAATAATAATGAAATAAGTACCTACAACTTTACCACTAAACTTCAGAAAAGCCCAGGGCTAGAACTAAGATACGGTACACCAGGTGAGGCACTTCCCCCTGAAACAATCAATTGTCAAAATAAATAGTACTTTAATGTATAATTTTTTAAAATCAAAGTTAATATAAAAAAACATGCAGAACAAATATCGAAATTTTAATAACAGGCTCAGTGGGACTGAGTTCTCCTTTTGTCTCAGGCTCAAGATGCTTAGTGTACAACAGAACAGGGCAGCAGACCAGCTGCGTCACGGCCACCTCTGCTCAGAGATCCTGTCACTTCTGCCAGGGGCCCAGCATCTGTCCTGCAACCTGGGCTTCTCAGCACTCAGTGTGACATCTTCTCAGGCTGGCGCTACTTGGCTACTTCGCGCTGTGACATTGTTACCTGAGGTCTCCTTCCTTCCTTCCACCCAAGCGAATCCTCCAATCCTTCCAAGACCAACTCCAAGCCCAACTGGCCTACAGGCATTCAGTTAACTCATTTGGCAATTCTTGACATGTTTTTATAGGAAAGTGGACCTTATGTAAGAAACTAGAATCATTTTAGCAGGGATTTTAACACAGCTGCAAAATGTACACTTAGTTTATTTCTTCTTTAAGACTTAAATGCAAAGGAATAAATGGACAAACTGAGTTTTAAAACAGGAACTGCTCGGCAGAAAAATAGACAAAAGTAAACAAAAAAAGAAATTAAAGCCAATAAAATAAGCATATGAAAGATACCCAGTCTCATTAATAACTAAATAAAAAATATCCAGATCTAAAGTGGGTGTGAGGACATGCAGTCTTGCACATCGTTAGTAGAATTATAACAAGTATCATCTTTCAGGATGACGTGTTATCAAAATTTTAAATTTGCATCCCTCTCCAAGAAACCACTTCAGAGAAGTCAGATGACTGCTCCGAGCCACTCCCTGCAATGTGTTTTATAGGGTGAAAAACTGGAGAGAAGATAATGTCCTTTAACACAGGGTTGGCATCTCTGTGAAAGGGAATAGTATATAGCCATTAAAAATAATCTAAGCACTCAGGAGACTGAGGCAGGAGGATTGCTGTGAGTTCAAGACCAGCCTGGGTTACAAAGTGAGCTCAAGGCAGGCCTGAACTGCATAAAGAGACCCTGTCTCAAAAAGACAAAAAAAAAATCCATGTATATTTATTAACATAGAAATACTATTGATGAAATGTTTACTGAGTGATTCCATCTAAGTAAAAGAATAAAACTAAGCTAAATCTGAAGGAAACTGTATATTTTTCAAACCATGAGAACCACAAAAAACAGGTCTGAGGGCCAGGCATGTGGTGCACCCGCTGTAATCCCAACACTCAGGAGGCTGAGGCAGGAGGATCACCATGAGTTCAAGGCCAGCCAGGGCTACATAGTGAGTTCAAAGCCAGACTGCACTACATAGTGAGACCCTGCCTCAAAAACAAAAACCAAAAAACAGATTAGAGGAAATGTTCCAGATAGAAGGAAACTCAAGAGATGTGACCACATATGTGTGATCCTGGGTGGGCTCTAGACTATAGAGGACATTGTTAGGACAGTCTGGCGGCATTCTGAAGTGAATCTTTTGATTGCATAGTAATTTTTCTGATTTCAAGGGCTGCGTGATTATTGTATAGAAGAACCGCCTTTGGTTCAGGAAAACAGTGGAGTTCAGTGGCATGCAGAACATTCCACTTTTCACAGCCCTTTCAGTATCAGTCTCAGGATGACAGGCAGCAGAAATGCAGTCAGACACAATGCCTGGAGCTTTATGGTTTTCCTCCCTAAAAGCTCTGGGTAATGCGACTTCCATGACAATATCACACAGTCCACTGTGCTTTGAAGATTTCCACTTACCAAGCTCTCTGAATGCCCAGCATAACTACGGGGGCCCACTATATTAAAATAGCTTCTCGGACTGGTGGGGAGGGGTGGTACTGAAAGGGCATGAGCTGTTAGTCACAGACAAGGAAGGACACACAAACCAGCCAGCATTCTAGAAGAAACGAAACAGGTGGAGATACTGGCACCGGACATCAGATCTGCTTATCCAGTGACCAGTCTTGCTAAAGGCTGTGCTGCCACAGCAAGTCCTGGTGGAATTAGACTGCTACTCTTTGACAGGTGCTTCCTGCAGAGCTGATGGAATTAAGAGTCCTGCCCAATTGGGCAGGGCAAGGAAGCCCTGACTGTGTGTGCAGACCGAAGAGATCGTACGCCTAACTCATCTCGATGGAGGAGTCTTAGCCATCCATTTACGTCTTCACTGGAAACCAGAAAACCTGAGCTCTACTTTGCTTGGTTCACAGTCACCTGGCTGAGTGACCCTGACCATGCCACTTAACCTCCTGCAGGCCTGATTTCTTCATTTGTGGAAAAACAGATCATCTCTAACATTCTGAGTTTTCCGTAATCCAGCTATAAAGATACAGTAGGTATCTCAGTACCTTGATTGCAAAATGGAATTAATCAAACCTACAGTGTGGTGCTACAGACTGAAAATACATGGATAGAAAGGAAAGCAGTAGCTTTGCAGTGGAGAAACCTGGGGCAGCTACCTTTGCCAAATGATCAAAATGCACCCAACCTGTACTAAAACAATCATGCACCCCCACACAGGACTTGAGAAGGACATGCTGCATCTGTGACATTCCTCCCCAAATCCATAACCTAGATCCAATCATGTGAAAACCATCAGACAAACGCAGATCCAGGGACATTTTATAAAATACCTGAGAAGTGCTATTCAAAGGTGTCAAGATCAAGAGCGACCAAGACTGTGGAATCATCAGAATGGAAGACCCTAAGGATCTCTAGCTCTATGACTCTTACAGGAACCTAAAATTATGCTTTAAATTCTTTAGAGCACTCACTGTGAAGTAACTGGCTGTCAGTAAGCACTTGAGCAATGGTAGGTGCTGAAGAAAGCAAATAGATTGTGTTTGTGTTTGTCAAAGCAATATTTTGGGGAAACGGAAGAATCAGTGACAAGGAGCCATTAGCCAGCACTGTTGTGCAGCAGAAACCATCTTAGCCACAGGTGCTGCATGACATTGGCTGAAATATGTTATTAAAACTAGTTCTTTATCTTTGAAGAGGCTTCTGGGAGTTTCTGTGCCCATGATCTGCCCTTTGATCATGGGCTCAAGTTGGATTGCTCCATGATAACATCAGTTTCCCCAGCTGTGCAGCTGGACAAACTTGGCTTGGACGTGGGCATCTGAGAAGGCATTTGATGTACGACTGTTACATGTCACCTGCTCTGCACTAGATCTTCCCACCCTGCCCTGACTCTGTGTGTCACACACACACACACACACACACACACACCTTGTTACTAACATGTGGAGCTGCCTTAAACAGCGGTGGAAAGGAAGCTCCATAGGTGTGTCCCACAGACAGCTTCTCCCCCACAGGTACTTCAGTGGCACTGGCAAAGCCTTAAGTATAAGAATTTCCTAGCCAAGTATGGTGCACGCACCTATAATTCTAGCACTTGGGAGGCTGAAGCAGAAGGATCACTGTGAGTTCTAGGCCAGCCTGGGCCACACAGTGAGTTCAGGGCCATATAACAAGATCCTGTCTCAAAAAGATTAAATGTATACATTTCTATTCACACAGGGAAATTTCATTCAATAGATACACAGCACACATTTATTAAGGGCCTTCTGTATGCTTAGCCTTGAAGGTGGAATGGGAACCTAGTCCCACCTTTATAGTCTTCTGGGCAAACCAGAAGTTAAATAAGCTGAAACAATAAGACAGGGTCAGCCTGGTATAGTGGTCCACGCCTGAAATCCCATCACTCCAGGAGGATTTATAAGTTTGAGCCCAGGCTGGGCAGCTTAGCAGGACCTTGTCTTAAAAAAGAAAGCCAGGGCTGGGGATGTAGCTTAGTGCAAAGGTCTTGGGTTCAATCTTCTGTACCATATATACATACATACATCCAGGTCCGTGCTGTGAATTTCAGGGTGGACTGTGCTAGGAGCCAGCATTATGATGCTGGAGGAAGGAAAGCCCATCTTTGTTCTCTGGACCTTCAGTGAGTTTCAGGGCGGGCAGAAATCTTTCCAGAGTCTCTTTCAGCAACTGTGAGTTGGCAAGCTGTGGGGGAGGGGACCCAGCAGCTGTACACAGGGAGATGTTCAAGAAATTTGAGTAGAGTGAACACTGATTTGCATCCTGAGTGTCCCAAAGGCTCAAGTGTTAGAGGCTTGGTCATGAGGGTGACACTGTTGGGAGATTGTGGCACTTTTCAGGAGCTAGGGCCCAGAAGGAAGTCCTTAGGTTACTGGGTCTTAGGTCCCTCAAAAGGGATTGTTGGACCTCTGTCCTTCCTCTCCCACTTTTGCTTCCCTGCCTTAAGGTGAGCAGTTTTGTTGTGCCACAAGCTCCTAGTATGGAGCAGCCTGATGGGACCAGGAGATCATGGACTGGAATCTCCACACTGTGAGCCAAAGTAAACCTTTAAGTTAATTATCTCAGTATTTCCTTATAGTGACACAAACCTGACTAACGCAGTAAGCAAATGTATCATTCAACCACACCTAACCCCAACGTAAGATTAAATTCAGATCTTAACTCAATGTGAAGGCCCTGAGTTCAGTCCCTACCCCCACACACACTCACGCACACAGGCACACAGAGAATATTACCTTCAGACTCAGTATCTCACACTATAGCTCGCTGCTTCTTGTTGTTTGTTGTTTTGTTGTTTTGGTTTGGTTTGTTTTGGGTTGGGTTGGGTTGGTTTTTCGAGACAGGGTCTCACTATGTGGCCCAGACTGGCCTGGAACCAACAGCAATCCTCCTTCCTCAGCCTCCTCAGTACTGAGATTACAAGTGTGTGCTGCCATCTGTGTTCAACTCTGGTTAGCTTTTAAAATGTTGTTTTCATTAATTTGGTGGCCAAATGGGTGGCTCTTTGTGGCTCCCACTGTCCCCCTTACTCAGCTATTCCCTGCTCACTTCCTGGCCACGCTAGCAGCACTGGGTCCTCCTCTCTCTTCGTGCAGCCTCTCTCCTGGGCTCCCAATCTTTCATCTATTTTTAGTTTTCCTGGCTCAAGCTTCTTCAGGCTACTGAAACACAACCCTCACACTCTGTCCCTCTCCCTCTGGCATGAGTGCAGCTGGTAAGAGCCCTCAGGTAAAAAGTCCTCAGAAATCCTGTTGTCTTCGTTCCTTGGGGAAACTTATGGCTCCAGGATTGAAGCTTGGTTTCTTACGCTGGACATTAAGCCAGGGGGCCTTCTGATGGGCTTTCAATTTGGAATTGGAGGTGGACATTTTTCTCTCAGATGACAGACTCACTCCAACTTCCCCTCTGCACTTGCTTCCCTTCCTTAAAGGTAGCAGTACCTTGTTTTCTTTAAAACCTCTTCCTTTCAAAAGTTGCCTGCCATGCAGACCGTCAGCGCGTCTGTGGCCCCACAGACAGGGGCCGAGCCCAGGTCCCCAGGGCCAGTCCCACACCCAGCCCAGGGAAAGGCCACCGAGGCTGGGGGAGGACACCCAGGAGGCATCTACTCAGCCATCATCAGCCGCAACCTGCCTGTCATCGGAGTGAAAGAGAAGACATTTGAGCAGCTTCGCAAGAAATGTCTGGAAAAGAAAGTTCTTTATTTGGACCCTGAGTTCCCACCGGATGAGACCTCGCTCTTTTACAGCCAGAAGTTCCCCATCCAGTTCGTCTGGAAGCGTCCTCCGGTGAGTAGCTTCCTGGCTGCTGGTTGGGGCACTCGCTCGGACGCGTCTTCCACTCAGCACCTCCGAGGCAGGCTGTGCACACAGCCGCTGAGAGCAGGGTCCTGGCAGCAGCTCTGCTGAGTTTGGTGCTCCAATGGGAAAAAGGGAGGAGAAGGGCAAAGCCTACATGTTTCACCAGACTAAAAGAAGAGGCAGGGCTGACCTGGATTCTCTCGATCTCTCGCTTTGAAAGGGTGGGGGCTTACTGTGTTTTGTTTTGTTTGTGGTGCTGAGGATTGAACCCAGCTTTTCACTGAGCTGCATCCCTAACCCTTTTTACTTTGAGACAGGTTCTCACTAAATTATGCAAGCTGGGTCTGAATTTGAGATCCTCCTGCCTCAGCCTCCCATAGAACTGGGATTATAGGGATGGACCATCGTGCTTGGTTAAACCTTGCTTTTTCATGAAAGTTGATTGTAACTCATTTTAATTCATCCTATAAAAATAAATATTCCTTCCCCAGAATAAATTCTAGCAAGATCAATCTACACTCTGTTTAAACAGCTTGTACCTTTGTAAGATTCTTTCCATTTCCCACAGAACTCTAGGCACAGGAAAGGCACAAGCAGAAACCAGTTTTTCAAGCATGAGGCATTAGTAGGATGACAAGAATCCTAGCTCTTGTTTTGGTCTGTATATCTTGCCTCACAGATGAGGAAACCAAGGTACCCGCACACAAAGTGGAATCTGTCCAGTGAGCGTGTGACCGAGCCCCATAAAATCTCTACTCTCCCGGGAAACTCTTTAGCCTCCAGGCGTCATTTACAGTGATCTACCAGCAGGAAAGCTATGTCCCTGGCTCCTTTCGTGATCATTCCACTAATATGACTCTTGTTCTTTTTTTATTTTTTGGTCTGTATTTTTTTTTCCAGGAAAATAAAACTGCCTACCATTATATAAAATAAGAACAAGCATTTAATTACAGATAGGCCCATTGGTCGGCTGGCAAGGGAAAGTCCAGGGTTTGGAAATCAAGTCTCTTTTGCTGGGCTCGGTAGTGCAGGCAGGGTAAGGAAGGGTGGCCTGGCACTAGCAGCCCTGTCCTCAGGAGTGTGGGAGGTGACCCGTGTGGGAGGATGAAAGGCTTGGAGTTCAGGAGAGGGTGGCAGAGCCCCTCCAGGGAGCACCAAGGGGACAACCGGGAGGGCCCGGGAAGGCAGGAAGCCGGCGGCGACGCGGCCACTGCGCCCAACTCTGCGGCCGGGCCGCGCCTGCACGGGACTGGACGGGCGTCCTGGGAAGGGACCTCGACCCTCAGCGGACTCGCGTGGGCCCCAGCCCGCGCCGCACATCCCAGGAGCTGGCGCGGAAGAGGCGCGGTCTCAGGACCAGGGCACCGGGGTCACCGCCGGGCGCCGGTAGGGGGCGCAGGGCGGCCTCGAGCTCCCCCAGCAGCCGCCTGGGTGGGTCGCTCTGGAGTCCGGGGTGCCGGCCCGTGTCAGGATGAGGCTAGGGACGGTTGGCTTCGGGCTCTAGGTATTTCTGCACTTGGCCCAGGCTCTCGTCCTGGGGACATGAGAATGTCACTGGGCACAGGTGCGGGGGTGGGCGCACCCCATGCTCTCTGGGGATCAGGGAAAGCGCAGCCTCTGTCCCTCCTTCCTACAGCTGCTCAGAGTCGCTTAGCACGGTTATGGTGTGGAATTCAGGACAGATAACATGACAGCCTTCGGCCGGTTACACATGTCTTTGTCATTGATTGCTAGGCAGAATTTACTCTCACAGAAACAGCAGCTAAATGAGGTTACTATCATACAACATAGAGAAAGAAGCCAGCGCTGTCTGAGACCAGGCAATGATGGCTTGAGATGTCCTTGCAGTGGTAACTCTCTGGGACTTGAAAGTAAGAGAAACATTTCTTCTTGGCTGAGCTACACTTATCTCGTGATTGGCATCCAGAATGTTAAGGTTCATTAAGTTTGTAGCTTTCTAACTGTGGGAACAGGCTGTGTTCTTTAGTTTCACCCTTGAGTAGTGGTAGTAATATGTTTAGTATTAGACGTACAAGTTTTAAAATTTCCTCTACCTTAAAATGGCCTTTACAGTTAGCAGATCCAGCACCTACCTCTTCCTTCACTCCTGCCTACAGTGCCACTGATGGGCTAGTGTTTATTTCCTGTGGGAATCAAACCTACGGCCTCTCACATACTACACAAACACTTTGCCACTGAACTACATCCCTGGTCCTTTTAATTTCAAGACAGGGTCTTGCTCCAACTTGAGGTAACAGGTGCCCAGCTGACTCTCTTCTTAATTCAAGAAGTATCTTAGCCAAGAAACTACACACACATACACATACCAGTCACAGGGCAAGTAACTGGGACGATAACAACAAGACAAAATAGTTTGTTTTCTGGGAAGATGGAGTCCTGATTGGAAAACAAGCATTTAGTGAAAGTGACTGTGTGGTTGATTGTCAGGCGTCAGTGTCCAAGCTGATTCAGAATCAGATGGCAAGGACGATTTACCTAATTCAGGGAGGAAGGGATCCAGGGCGAAGGCCGGTGCATTCCTCAACCATGCTTTTGGTTGTCAACCAGTTCTGGAGTACTCAACAGCCTTGTGTGCACAGGGCTCCTTCGCCCTCCTGACCACTCTTTGGGAAGGCCCCTAACTATCCCAAGGGCCTCCGGTTCAGAAAAAAACACTGCACACCGTTGGTGGGGTGGCACCCCTCTGTAATCCCAGCAACTCAGGAGACCGAGGTGCAGATCTGGAGTTCAAGGTCAGCCTGGGTAGTACGGTGAGACCCTGACTCCAAAAACAAAACAACATATATCTATATAGATATATGGTTTTTTTTTTCAAAGAGCAAAGAAAATGCTGTGAGGAGCTTCACTCTCAGCCCAGTGCCTGTCCTGCTACCAGAGCAGTGGGGCATGTCCCATCCCTGCTGGCATATCCTCCCTGACACCCCCAGCCAGAAGGTTAAGTCTAAACTCCTTGGCTACCACACAGCCTTCCTCAGCTGCTCCGCCCGCCTGGCCACTTTGGTCAACTCCCTTCCTGTGGACCCTGATTCACCAGCAGGCCACCCTGTTGTCCCCGGCCCTGTCCTCCAGGGCCTCCACTCTTCTGTCCTCTGCTTGGAATGCCCCTCCTGTTCTTACCTGATTGGTCATCGAAGTCTCTCTCCAGAACTGCCCAGGAGTCACTTGCTTCAAGCCTCCAAGTGGAGGCCATTCTTATTCCTCTTTAGACTCCTTCCCCGGCCAGACTAGGCCCCTAAGGGCCACCAAGACAGGGACCAGCCTGACTTACCAAGACAAAGGACTCCAGAAACCCTTTCAAATACTACTGCAGAGGGTGGGGCGAAACCTACAGACATTGTTTTTACTGAAATCCTTGGTGGACTTAAGCCTTAAAACTGACTTGCAAATTAATAAAACTGTTTACCGTGCCAATTGTGTTCTATCTCTCACTGCCAGTGTCAGTGTGTGAAATGACACATACCAGAAGGCCAGGTTGTTCCTAGTGGTGCCCCCAGCTCCTGCACTACCAAGAGCAAAGACCCTGAACTTTCTATGGCCAAGTCACTGAAGGACCACATAGTGAATGTCCTCCTGGGCTTCCAATCAGGGAGCACTGCCTCATGTTCATTAGCACAAAACAGGAACCTAACGCAGATGGTGGGAGTGGGTCCTGGGGAGATCTGGGCGCAGTCCTTTACCTTCCACATGAGAGGAAAGGGCAAGAGGCTGTCCCACAAATTAATTAAAATTCAAAACCACGATGACTCCAGAACTTTCTGCATTGCAAAGCCCTCTTGGAAACGTCAGTTTCCTGTGCACGTCCTTGGACACCATGACTCCTGTCAGACGTGTGTCTCCACGCCACGCCGTGCTAGCGCCTTCTCCCAGATAGATGCTCATCACCGCCCAGCTGCTGAGCTCAGTGCAGTAGAAGGAAGCTTCATGGTAATGCAGGAAGAAGATGTGTCATGATCACAGAAAAGTGACCCCTGGAATGGAAGAGTAAAATCCAAGTCTGTTACACCAAGGGAAAAGTTTATTTTCTTCACATACCGTCTTGTGGACTACTACAGGTTTTTGTTTGATTCTTTACACACTTTGTGCTTACTTTTTAAATCCTTAACATGGCAGAAACTTTCTACTTTTTTGTTTAAGAAGAAAACTCATAAGGAAAAATTAGGTGGATTTTTTAAATTACAGAATACTTTCTCTGGGGATGGATGTAGTTGTTTTCTAGGGGAGAGAAGAAGGGGAAAATCAGGTTTGTTTACAAGGAGGAGAACTAGAAGGGAAGCAGAAGTAAACAGGGAAAGGGCAGACAGCACCCACCCACTGGAGCCCTCTCTGCAGCCTAGCCCTCACCTCATGTCTCCTGATTACCTCGGGGAACACCTGAGGCAAGTGACTTTTTGGTAAAGAGCAGAGATTTGTGCTGCATCTGGATTCAGGTGGGTGGGACTGAGCCACCAGCCCAGGAACTTAGTGTGGGAAGCATTAGAGTGTGGAAAGAGAGATGCCAGAAAGCACAGAGCTTCTGGTTGCCGGGCCTGCTATGAGCTAGAGGTTCTAAACATGGCCCATCCCAGGGAAGCCTGGGGCCCCTTAACACATGGGGAGCATTCTAAGAAAAGCTCATGCAGCTTTACTGTTTTCATCCAACCTTCAAATAAAAAAAAATTTTTTTAAGAGAAGGTCTTGTTATGTAGTTCAGGGTGGCCTTGAATTCACAGTGATCCTCCTATCGCAGCCTCCCAAGGACTGGGATCACAGGCATGCGCCACCAAGCCCAGCTTCAACCTTCAAATTTAAATAATCATCAGAATGTTTAGCAGGGTGCTGCACACCCCACAGTGATGAGAATGCTGAGAAACACCCCTGAGAGGGCTGAGGGCAGCTCAGCAGCACATCATTGACTGACATGTTCAGGCTGTAACATGGGGGCAGGGGGACCAGCAGAGACCACCAGGCTCCTGAAAAGGCAGAATGGGGTGGAATTTATCGGGCCTGGGTGCAGGCAGGCAGAGTGTGGTAAGACAGTCTGCAGTGAAGAGACAGAAGTGTATCCCTTTTCATAGGGACAGAGAGAAGGCAGGGGACATTAAGCAGAAAGATCCCAATAAACCTCTGTGATTGAAGTTCTCTGGAAGTCTTGCACCTCAGTGAGCAGAGTCCTTGACATGTCCGGTATAAATTCTCAGGTGTCTCTAGATGGCCCCAGATGTTTCAGAACCTGCAAAATTCCCTCCCCTGTCTCACCTCCTTTCCTGAGCTGAACTGAGTTCCCTGCAGAGTGGAGCTTCTGCGGGCAACAGGCTGGGGCTGGGAGACGCAGGTCTAGTTGGAGCCTTACACAGGCCTGAGTTCAAGCCCCGTACAGCAAATTAAACAAACACTCCTTATAGATGACGGGGCAAAATGTTTAGGAAGTCTTGCTTTAAGCCATTCCAAGTAAAAAATTTTCTTTTCCCAAGTGAGAGAGAGCTTTGAAGTGGAAAAGGTACTCCTCTTCTTTGAACAACCTAAAACTCTCAACTTTTCCAATCTTAAAAGTTTATCTTTACTTCTAGCTAGAACTCCTCTGGTGGCAACTGTAGAACGTTACCTCTGTCTCTAACCCAGGTGAGAGTGAAATAGTCAGCTCCTTTCCTCTACACGGTAATCCTTCCTGTTCTTGAGTTAAGACGCTCTTCCTGTAGTTGTGTCACATCAAATAAACTCCTCTGACTTTACCCCCAAAAGATGACCCCAGAACTCCTCCAACTTTACCCCAAGGTATGATTTTCAGCACTGGGCATCTTAGTACTATGCTCCATACATAGTCAATTTGAATTATTTGTAGATCCTGTATTTGCAATTCACCTACTCAGTGAAATGTATTTATAACCCCAAAATCAAGTTTATGGTAAACTGTGGAACTGAGAAAAATTTGAATTGCCTTGCACAGTGGTTACCAGCTGAGCTGAGCGTCTGGCCATCACCTCCCCTCTGCACCCTCAGAGCAGGCTGCACTGTGGGTTAGGGCCGGAGGGAGAGTGAGGGTTAGGGTTAGGGTAGCCCCTGGAAGGAACATTAAATCCCAGGCGTCTTCCCTGGTGAGTTAACCAACCTGCACCGTTCAGATCTAAAAAGCAGAAATCCTGGGCTGGTACAAAATAAAGTTATTCCCTGCCAGTGTGAGATGAGAGTGGAGAGCTAGAAGCCTCGTTAGAGTTAGGGGTCCCCAGATCTCGGGCCTGGGGTGCAGGCTCGGGTGCAGGCCTTGGGAAGCTTCCTCTTCGCAGTGAAGCTGGCTTGGCGAGAGGTCAGTTTGGGGTCTGTTTCTGTCAGTGAAAGCAAAGCTTGCTCACCGTGCTGTCCACAAACAGGAAGAACAGGGGGCTCAGGCGGAGTGGTCAGGACGGCTGGATTTACAGTGTGGCTTTTCTCTGCTATGAGGCAGATAAGGACCTTCTCAAAATCCAGCTGTTCTAAGGTGCACTGTGAAGTCCCAGGTGCTCCAGGGAAGGCAGTAATTACCACCAGCACAGGGCAGAGTCTGACTGCCATGTCTGAAAGATGACCTGATGCAGATCCCAGCTCCACCTTTAACCCTGTGACCTCACGCAGGTGACTGATTGTCTTTAGGTCTCCATTTCCCCATCTGTGGAAAGGAAATCAAAATTACCACCTTCACAGGTTGGTGTGAGGATTAAACGAGATACTAAATGCAACGCTTAGCACAATGGATCAGCTAGGCGGTGATGACAGATGATAGACCTGAAAGGTAGACGCAGCTGGGGCTGGAGCTCAGCGGCAGAGCTGTAGAGTTCTGTGAAAGTCATAATTCTGCAAGTGACCTTTAGGCCACCTTTTAATACTGCACCAGATGGCAGCTCCTCCTGCAGGTCATGGTGGGGACAGCTCTGAACGCCGTGATGAACGAGCTGACGTGATGTAGCAGGAATGGGAAAAGTAGGGATGGAAATGGCCAAGAAATGTGTGAGACGCCTTTCCCTGGTTACTGTCTATGAAACACCTCTTCATGTCTTTGGCTCTTGTTTTTATTCCACACATCAGTGAACCTGAGTTTTAAAAATATTCTCCATAGGTTTTTGTATCTGTTTCATTAGTGAGAATTCATGAGCTTATTAATATTTCTCTTCCTTCTTTCATTTTTTTATTTTTTCTTTTCTTCTTTTTTCCTTCTTTATCTTTTTCATTTTTTTCCTGACAGAGTCTCACTGTATAGTGTAGGCTGGTCTTGAAGTTGTTGAGACATCTATAGCCCCAACTGGCCTTGAACTCATGGTGATCTTCCTGCCTCAGCCTCCCAAGTGCTGGGATCACAGGTGTGTGCTACCATGCCTGGCTAATTTCTCTCTCTTTATTGCACAATTTTGTTATCAAGGTCTACTACCCTCATAAAATGACTGGAAAATGTTTTTTCTTCCATTCTCTAAGATTGCATGCAAGAAAAGATAAAGATTTCTTTATCTGGTAGAACTTTGCCAGTGATTTCTATACAGATTTTTAAAAATCTACTGCTCTAATCTCCAGTAGTGATAAGATCATGTGAAATTGCTTTTCTTCTTGAATCAGTGGTAATTTCTTTTATTTTCTGTTTTTATTAGTATATGTTTACCATGCATAATGTTTACATTCCTTGTATGGACATGGTATATGTGTTTGCATGCCCTTTCCCTTCCCATTCCTCTTCCTCTGTCTCTTGATCCCATCTCCATGTGAGAAAGATCTATCTCTGTACCTCCTATTAGCATTTATTTTATTCTTTATTTATACTTTGGGTTTCTCACATATGAGAAACCATGCAATATTTAACCTTCTGTGTCTGGTTTATTTCACTTATTATGGTCTCAAGGTGCATCCGTTTTCCTACAAATGACTCAGGGTTATCCTTCTTTAGGGCAGAGTAGTACTCCATTGTATGTAAATATCACATATTCTTTTTCCATTCATCTGTTCTTGAATATATAGCCTACTTCCAAGATTTAGCTAGTGTGAATTGTGATATTATAACCATGGTTATACAAGCATCACCCTAATATGATGTCTTTAACTCTTTCAGGAAGATACCTAGAAGAGGAATGACTGGGTCGAACAGAAATTGTAGTTCTAGTTTGTTTGGTTTTTTTTTAGTTCTAGTTTTTTGAAGATCCTGATTTCCATAGTAGTTGTACTAGTTTACATTCCCACTAAAAATGTAAAAGGGCTCCTTTTTTCCCTGAAACATCTCTGGTATTTGTTATTATTTATTTCTTGATGATGACTATTCCTTCTGGAGTAAGATGAAATATCAGTGTTGTTTTTATTTGCTTTTTCTAATGGCCAGAGATGTTGAGCATTTCTTTATGTATTTATTGATCATTTTTACTTCTTCTGTGAAGTGTCTACTCATCTCATTTACCCATTGTTTGGTTCTTTTATTTTGAGGATCTAATCTGTTGTGTTCTTTATATATTCTAGACATTACTCCTCTGAAGAATAGGTGGCAAAATCTCTCCCATTCCATAGGTTGTCTTTTTGCTCTGTTGTTTGTTTTGCTGTGCAGAAGACTTTTAATTTGCTGTGATTTCATTTGTTGATTCTCAGTACTCTTTCCTGTGCAACCAGGGCTCTGTTCAGAAAGCCCTTGCCTATACCTATGATTTCAAGAGCTTGACCTATTTTACCTTCCAGCAGGTTAAGTGTTTCTGTTCTAAAATTGAGATCTTTGACCCATTTTTATTTTGGTTTAGTAGATGATAAAAGATGGGTCTAAATTCAATCTTCTGCATGTGGAGAGCCAGTCTTCCCAGTACATTTTATTAAAAATGTTATGCTTCCTGTAAGCTGTGTTTTGGACCCCTTTGTTGAAGATGAAATAGTTGAATGTGCTTGGGGTTGTTTCTGTGTCTTCTATTCTGACCAACTGACCTGGTATCTTTTTGTGCCAGTATCATGCTATTTTTATTATTGTAGCTTTGTAAGATAACTTCAAATCTGATATTGTGATGCCTCTTGATTGCTCTTTTTACTCAAGATTGCTTTTGTTATTCTGGCTGTTTTCTGAGTCCATATAGATTTTAGGATTGTTTTCTCCATTTCTGTGAAGAAGATTGTTGGTATTTGAATTGGAATTGCATTAAATCTGTATATCAATTTTGGAAGTATGGCCATTTTGACTCTATTCACTTTAAAAACCCAGGAACAGGGGACAGTCTTCCGTTTTCTGATGTCCTCTTTGATTTCATTTTCCAGAGTACTGTAGTACTCATTGTAGAGGTCTTTTATTTTCTTAGTTTGATTAACTCCTATGTGTTTAATTTTTCTTGGTGATATTATGAATGGTATTTATTCTTATTTTCTTTCTTAGTGGGTTAATTATTATTGTATAGTAACATTATTAATTTTTGTGTGTTAATTTGGTAACTACATTACCGAATTTTGTTATTAATTCTAAGAGCCTTGGGGAATTCAACAAGATGGCAGACTGGTAGGTAGCAGGAGACAGCTCAAATGCCCAAATAAAACACCCTGGAGAGACCCAAACAGATAGAGATGGATACTCACAACCCAGGAAAAAAAA
>PVJX010008066.1:0-67538 GCA_004027295.1 Dolichotis patagonum
TTTTTTTGGTTTCCTGTTGCATGAAGTACTGTTTTCCATCCTTTGACTTTCAGTCTGTGGGTTTCCTTTTGGGTAAGATGGGTTTCTGGTAGACAGCATATGGTTGGATATTGTTTCTTGATCCATTCTGCCAGTCTGTTTCTTTTGATTGGTGAGTTGAGGCCATTTACATTAATGGTTATAACTGTTATATATTGGTTTATTATTGACATGTTATCTTTCTGTTGTTGTATCTTTAGCTTTCCATTCTAATTAATTATCTACCTTGCTTGGTGGGTTTATCCTATGTGTATCTAGAATATCTTTCAGTATTCCTTGTAGGGTTGGTTTTGTGGTCATGAAATTTTTCAGCTGTTCTTTGTCATGGAAGTATCTTATTTCTCCATTCATTTTGAAGGACAGTTTTTCAGAGTACGTCAGTCTTGGTTGGAAGTGGTTTTCCTTTAGGATCCGAAAGACTTCACTCCATGCTCTTCTTAACCTCATTGTTTGTGTTAAGAAGTCTGCTGTGATTCTGATAGGTTTTCCTTTATAGATGATCTGTTTTTTCTAACAGCTTTTAGTATTCTGTTCTTATGGTGGATTTCTGGGATGGTGATTATTATGTCTGGGTGTAGTTTTATTTTGGTTATGGCTATTTGGAGTTTTATATGCTTCACTAATCCAAATGTCACTTTCCATTCTCATGTTTCGGAAGTATTCAGCTATTACTTCTGTAAATATCTTCTTGATATCATTTTGGCTGTTCCCTTCTTTTTTGTCCAGGGCTCTTTACTGGTCAGCATTGTCATCTGCCTACTAACATCTTGCTAAATACCTCCAAGCCTGACCAGACAACAAGGTAGTAGGTGGAAAAGCACTTTGGAAGAGATAAAGCACTATATGCCAGCAAGATGTAATCATTATCATTGTTATCGACACTGCAGGACTTAACTAAAGCACTTCCTGCCTTTAGAAGCACCATGTTGAAACACTTAGAAAGGCATTTTAAAGTTTGTGCATGTCAGAATCCTACCTTTGCTACAGTCCTACCTGAAAATATCATTCTCACTTAGGAGTGCTTGCTGAAGGCCGTGTTTCAGATATAAACTCACTCCTTCCCTGGAGACACATTAAGTGGCATGGTGGCTGAGCACTTCAGACTCTGGCTCTTTTTGTGGCTGTCTCAGCAGAAAGGTATTACTGTAGTTTTCTCTGTGATACCCCTGTCCCCCACCTAAACTCTCCCATGCAGGAGCCATGTAGGAATACCTCTGTAGTCTTCATGCCCAGCATAAGCACCAATGGGCAGCAAATGTCTATGAGTAAATGATTGCCCAGGTTAGGACTTTCAGAGTTTACTCATTATGAACAGGCAACAAAATAATGACCCTAAGCCTGTGAATTGTCTGCAGGCGATGAAAAGTGTGCATCAGAGAAGGGATGCATAATATACTCTACCCTACTTTTTTCAAACTGAGGAAAGGCTGATGGCAATGTCACAGATTGGGTTCCCTGACAATCAGATTCAGAGAGACAGACTGACAGGGAATATGAAGAGTATCGGGGGTTTTACTTGTGAGAGAAACAATAAAAAAGGAAGGGAAAGAGAAAGAGTGGGCAAAAGGAGAAATTCAATGGAGATGAAGATGTAGCAGTGGATTAAATCAGCCCTAGGAAAAGTTTTGGCGCTAAAGTGACTTGCATTCCTGTGTTGATAATTACTGGATACCACTGGGTGAGTCCTGAGGGGGCTGTCTATCCAGAGCTGTCGCCAGCAGCAGTGCTGGGGGAGTTAAGTCCATTCTTCCTGAAGGGGCATCTGAGTAGCACATCAGCATGCTCTTCTAGGAATGTTTTCTTTCACTACATTTCAGTCACTTTTCATTAGCAGAGAATCCCCATACTCTTTTTCACATTTTAAAAATAAACCTCCAACGCACCTGTAGAGTAGAATCCTTTACTCAGACTTTCTATGCCTCAAGGCATCATTAATATCTGGTTGGCATTAAAACTTCAACTGGGGCATAAACTTACAATTGAGGGATAAACATCTTTTGCCACATTTGGAGGGAAAACAGTCATTTGTATTTTCCTTGTTTAAGGTGACAGAGCTTCTGACTTACAGATTTTCTCTGTTTGGTATTCATGACTAATGTGTTTAGACTCTAATCCAATAGAACAAACAATAAAGCATCCTTCAGTCACAATCCTTATCCAAATCTATCTGTACACATGATAGAGCCTGGCACATTTGTATCTATCTTCTCATGTCAGCATTCATTAATTTTATACATTTATAATTGTGACATGCAAGTATAAATACAATGTTTCTAAACCTGAAACCAATTTAAAACTACAAAACAGGTGATCTGAAAGACCACCATCACTATATGCCAAAATAAATTAAAATAAATATTACTAACTTCTGGAGAATGGAATAATATAATTGGATCAGAGATAAAACTGGAAGGATATCAACTATATCCACCCACCCACCCACATATATTCAGTCATCCAATTAACACAATAATAAGATGCCTGATTTGTTCTGGGTACTGAGTTACTTGCTGAGACATGAAAGATAAATAGCACATGGCCCTTGTGCATGAAAATAGTCCCAGGATAGTGTAATCTGAGAAGTGTTCATGAATGAGCAAATGAGCAAGTTAATAGGTGAATGAATGGGGGAGGGATACAATAATAAAGGTAGGGGCTCAGTGCTCTGCACATGTTCTGTGCAAACTGGAGAGGCTACTAAAGTAAGAGAGTAACATTGCCTTTAAAAAGATATGAGAATTTTGTAGGCAGAGAAAGGGAGATAAGCATGCAAAGAACAACTTACAGTGACAATGGAGCAATATTGGCAAGGGACAGAAACACCAGAGTGGTAAGAAAATGTTAGGAACTTTCTCAAAGATAGCAGGCAAAATAATAATCTGAGATGATTATTAAAATGAGTACTCAAAGAAGAGAAGGCTAGGACCCAGGAATCAGAATTCTCACTAATGCCCTCCCCCGGCACAGTAGCAGCAGTGACAGCACTGCTGCCGTCCTGACGGCAGGATGGTGCCATAGATGTTTGCTGTCAACATGTTTGCTGTCAGCTTTTGGGAGTTGATATTGATCATCTTTAAATGGTTTTCTGCTGTTCCTATTTTTTATTCAAAGTGGCTGACAAATTACAGAAAATGATTTTTGAGTGTCTCTTGATACAATCATTTTTAAATGCCTCCTTAAATATAGTGAGGCAATGATATGTAATTGAAAGAGCTAAAGATGTGGAAAGGCTTGTGCATTGAGGAAAGGAAGAAGTCTCTTTTTTTGGTTGAAGTACTACTCCACAACAAGTGTTTTACAAATACTATACCCACTGAATCTTTGTAAGACTTCTATAGGGCACATCTTTTTAATTGTCACTTTACAGATTAGGAAAACAGCGACTTAGAAAAAATTAGAACATTGTCTAGGTTACATAGATGCAAAAACAGAAGCATAAGTTGCCTTAAAGTTACAGATGTAAAGAAGGCATGGAGTCTGGGGCCATCTAAGAACTGATGCCTCCCCCTGCCCACCATCTTTTTACGAAAAGATCATCTCCTAATCAGCTTTGGCTGTTATGTCTTGGATTGACCTCATTCCTTCATTCCTTCTACATACATTTAGTATAGGCTCACTGTGCATGTTAGGGGTATCACAGAGAGCATCCTCATGAAGAAGAGACAACATTAAGATACATCTGTTGCTGCCCAGGATATAAAGTAAGTATAGTGAGAGGTCAGAGAAGTGGGGAGATCCCTGGGTGGTGAGAATCAGGGAAGCCTTCTTAGAGGAGGCAGCGTATGATCTAGACCTTGAAGGAAGATAGAGAATTTGAATGTGCTGAAGTGCGAGGGGCGAGGGAAGGAAGTACACAGGAGCAGAACAGGAGTCCTGGGAGTACAGTATAAACAGACGGGCCAGCCTGGGTCCCCACTTCCCACCTCCTTGGCATCCGCACAAGGCTTTGTTTAAGAACAAGTGAAGCAGGTATGTGTTCTCTTTCTCAGCCAGAACAGTTGGTAAACTTAGTGCTTTTTAAAGCACCACAACACTAAAATGTCTCTGTTGAAAACAATTACTGTGCCCATCACACATCTTGAGGTAAATTAACCTGTGGACACAGGACAGCTCTTAACATCCTGTAAAAAGACAAACACTGAAGAAAGGAAATTGTTGAGAGTTGCTTTACTACAGGAAGGCAAAAAGGAGTCCTTCAGAAGCATATGTCAGCCCAGAATGTGAGGAATAGCAGCTTCTATTTGTAAAATACCTACTTGTGTGCCGACCACCTTACATGTACACTCTCTCCTTAACCCTCACCAAAATTATGGAAAGTCATTGTTGTTTGTTACATTTGAAGATGAAGGCTCAGAATGGCCTCATGATTGTTGGAGGTGCAAACAATCTGATAGGTAATGCACACTTAGAACAGTGATCGCTGTGTCTCCAACACCAAGGAAAGAATGCAGCATGTAGTAGGAGCTTAAAACAAACAAACAAACAACCACCAGGAGGGATCTTCAACTTCATCTTGTCCCAACTCTCAGAATCCTTGGACAAAGGATTGGCAAACTATAACTTGCAGACCAAACCTGACCCACTCCCTGAAATTTTAAAAATTTGTTTTATTGGAACACAATCACACTTGTTCATGTACATATAGTCTATGATTGCTTTCACATTACAAAATCAAAGTTGAGTAGATGTAAAATTAAAAATGGTAACTGTCTGACTCCTTACAGAAAATGTTTGGGATCTCGCTGGTCTTCGGTATGGATTCTTTCAATGAGGGAAAGCAATAGAGGTTCTTTTTGCTGGGGAGAAATAAAAATTCTTCAACTTTTCTTCTACCCATTTTTTTATATCCAGTGGTTTATTTATTTTTTCCTTAGCTCTTCCATTGCCTAACATATTATGTATTTTTATCACATTATATGTTTTAAAATTTTTATATCTTCTGTACTAAAAAGCTCCACATGGGTGAAGTTTGAATTTATGCTAATTCCTACATCCCCAGGATCTTGATCAGTACCTGGCACATAGTGGGTACTCCCTGAATATTTATTAAATACATAAACACTGTTTTCTTTGAAGACACTGGTTAAGCAAAATTTGTTGGGGGCTTTCTCTTTTGTGGAAGGGTTTGGGGCTCTGGACTGATGACACGATCCCCAAGCTCTATGAAAGGGTATAATTTTTTTTTTTACTTTATAGAGGGAATGACCAGGAATCTGGTTAAGTTAGTGATTCGCAAATTTCAATGTGAACATGAATCTTCAGGGGGTCTTATTAGAATGCAGGTTCTAATTGAACAGGTCTAGGTAGGGACCTTAGGTCCTGCACTTGATAAAAACTCCTGGCTGATGCTGATGCCGGTGGCCCAGGGTCCACATGCCAAGTAACAAGGGTTCAAGCTCCCATTCATAGTCTATACCAGAATTATGCATGGGACTTCAAATCTGAAGGGCATAGAGTCCATCACTATTTCTTTTCCTCTATCTCTATGCCTCTCAATCCTATGGTTTCACTAAACCTGTCTTTCTTCCCCTTCTGGGCTGCTCTCTTTCCCCAAACATCTTGCTTCAAGATCTTCCTTTTATAGTAAACTCACCTTCAGTACTGTCAGCCTCTTTGTTCCCCATGAAAGGTTCCTCTACCTTGATTATACATGTGTCCAAGACTTTATGTTCTTTCAAGTAGCCAATCTCATGCTTCTCTATTTTGCAGCCCAAAGGTTAGGAAAAGGTGATAGTCCTTATGACCCCCAGGCAGGGAGGATTTCTCTCCTACCCTTACCTTATAACCTGCTAAGTTATTTTTGATGTCTGAATGTTAAGGCTGGGTCAAGCCCTTCACCTCCATTATCTGTATGTAGCATCTGTTATCCCCAACTTCTCCTTCTGCAGTGACCTTTTCTTGGTTATTGCAATTTTCCCCCTGCTACCTATTTGCCTGCCAGTTTAACTTCTTTTCTGAATTTTAATCATAGTCAATTTCTGGACCTCATCCTTATTCCCCTGTCTTCCCTCCAATCTTTCCTCAGTCTTGATTTCATCTTACCTATATTCTCAGGGGAAGGTTCTAAATATATACCTTCCACCCAGACTCCACCTTTTCATTTCCAAAGTCCCATGGAAATTTTTTGCTTGCCAGTTCTATCAGCATTTTTAACCAACATATACAGAGTCATAGTCGTCGTTTTTCTAAGCTACCACCCTCATGTCTCTGTTTACAAGATAATTCTTTTTTCCTTCCATCTGCTGCTGAGTGGCTTTAGAACAGCTTACCTTCCCTGAGGAATTTCTACCTTATTAAATATGGATAATGGTAACTATTAGGTTGGGTTATTATGAAGACTCAGCCATCTAATGTATGTTCAAAATACTTGGCATGTGCTGGTAGTTTCCTCTTCTCCTACTGTTCTGATAAGTATAACTTATCTTCTCAGTCCTTTTAATGCCACGAGATGGTTCATCTTCTCAGGGAAGTGTTTTTTGGAGGCTGGGGATGAGAAAATGATACTCAAGAGAAAAATCTAGCCATCTAAGATGTCTCTATAGAAGGCAGAAGATTGCATTGCAGAGAATTGCTCTAGAGTGGCATATAATATACGACGCTCATGGGATATTTTAGGGACTGGTGAATATAAAATCATGAATATTATGATGGAAACCCTATGTGTCTTCCATATGCTCCTGGCTCCCAGTCTTGTCATAAGTTTTACACATAGAATCTCTAGTGTGGGACTTAATGTTTGCACCAGTTGAAAGACCTTTGCTTGTCAATGCACCTTAACCACAAGAGTTTGCGTATCTGTCTCCCGTATTTCCACACCACTCATCTTGAAATCCATCACAAGGCCTATCATAGTGTATAGCTGAAGTCAGCTTCTAAGTAGTTGGGGCACAGAGCTTCCTGCATGCCCACAGACACTGATTACAGAAGAGCCCCAGAAGATTAGAATGCCACACTCCCTTACTGAAAGGAAGAAGAAAGAAATCCAGCATTTCATAAGCACAAATTATATCTGGCACTTTACAAACACACCTCACTCCCTCTTTAGGGTAACTTCACGAGTGAGGCATTATTGCTCTCAAGTAACAGGTAAGAGAAATAAGACTCAAAGTGTTTAGAAAACTTGCTCAAAGCCGTATAACCACTGAGTAAGTGATAGAGATGTGATTTGAATGCAGAACTACATGACTCTTACAGCTCATTATCTTTCTACTACAACACCACCACTCAGTATGGTTTTAAATACCTCCAGGCCTCTGCAGATGCTGTTCCCACCAATCAGGATTTTTATTGAGTGAATGCATTTCTAAATATATTAGTATCCTGGAGATATTTAAAAGCTAGTTACTCAACTAAGTACTCTTATAACCATACTATGTACAAGTACTTCTTAGCTGACATTGCAATTATTTGACTTCTGTTGTGTTCTCTCAGATAGGCTGGCACATTGTGCAGGTGAAGGTCAGAGTCTTAGTTATTTCTCCATCCACATTGTCTGGATCATAATGTGCATGTTCCTTGCATATTTGCTAAAGAACAAATGAGCAAATGAAGTAAGATCTTTAGTACCTCCAGTATTGAGTTCGTTGATTTCCCTCTAACAGGATGGTAGCAGTACCATCATTCTATCTGCTCACTGCTTGTCCCTAACTGAGCAGAGGGCAATAAGTAAGCCCTGCACTAGCTCCATCTTCATCTGTGAACATTTCAGCACATAACTACAGATAATCTCTCTCACAAGGCTTTGTTTGTCTGAGGTGTTGTAAGACATAGTGTGGTGGGAAATACACTACCAGGAGTCAGACATTCTGATTCTAATCCAATTTTTCTTGCTAAGTATGTAATGAAATCACGTTATCTCCCTTTGAACCTCAAATTTCAAAAAGACAAAATGAATATTAGCAATATGGGAATATTTCAGTGGTTTTTCAACTTTTTGATATTGAGACTCTATTATATAGTTTTTCTACTTTATCCCCATATTTTGAAGATCTGTTTTATTAATAACATTTTTATCTAATGTTAAAAATTAGATTTATATGAAATCTTGTTTCTTAGAAATGCATATATTATTTTATCAAATTTGAAAAAATTTTAAAGGCAAGAAGGCATTTATAACTCCAAACAGAATGTACTGATAATGTGTGATAACTAATGCTAAACACTAAACAGATTAATTCCAGCCCAAAGCAAAGATGTTGGATATTTCTGTCACCTATGTGGCTGTGTCTAGCTAAAGTGATGATTCCTACTGCTACTCAAATCTTTTTGAAATAAGGGAAATAGCCATTTGATTCCTATCTATCTCTTGATACCCCAGGATATCCATTTCCCAAGCAGACACAAATATATTTAGAAGTTGCTTGGATCTGTGATTCTGTCTTAGTAGTACATTTCTTCAGGAGGATTCCCTCTCTTGCTAGAATTCAGGGATTTCTACCTAAAAATTGCATTCACAATTCTTTCACATCTCCAAAGATAGGAGAAAAATTAAGAGGACAGGAACATAACAGACTCGAACAATGACAGTGCATTTTCAAATGGAAAACATCTATACAAAATAAAGCTTCAGGGATACAGATGACGTAGACAGAAGTTGATACAAGAAACTAACAGACAATTGGTTGGTGCAGGAAACGCATGCTACAGGTTCCCTTATGGGATACGAAGCAAAGTTAACACCAGCTCGATACTTACAAGTAATAGGAGTAGGAATAAGCATTTCTTCTATATATTGATGGGCAGTCAGATGAAGGAAATGTCCAAAAAGGGGGAAAAAAGAAAAGACAAACAAACAAGAATTAGATTTATATGAAATCTTGTTTCCTAGAAATGCATATATTATTTCAGCATCCCTAAGCTCAAGGAGATGCAGGTTTCTCTACTAATCATTTTCTCTGAGAATCAGATACTGTCAACTGCAGAAGAAATGAAAGAGACTGCTCTTATCATAGGGAAATTCACTATTTCATGTAAAGGAAGTAAATTTTATGGTGGCTGTTTGAAAGTTCTTGCGTAGGGTCAACTAAAACTAGCTTTCTTGTAATTAGAATTCTTTGGTCTCGGATCAGGTTTCTGCTGATGACTTAGCACTAGCTTACCACTTTTCTACAAGACAGTGTTTCTACCCATGATCTAAGAAAAACTACGAAAGTCTCTTTGATCTTCTTTATTTAAGATCAAATCACATCAGAATCTATTTAGTAAAGCCACACCAAAAGAAAAGAGACCATATAGCCAACATTCAAGATGGCTCCCCAATGACCTATACTTTCCAGACCCATGTGCAGACTAGCTCTCCCACAGAGAATCATAGCTGGTTCTGTATGACAACAGAATGTGGAAGTAGTTGTGTTCTAGGCTTTCCCAACCCTTGTTGCTCTGTCCAGATCTTTGGAAAATTCTCTTGAAATCTTGTTTCCAGGAAAGAAGTTCAACTTCCCTGAAGTCACCATGATGGAGTGATCACATAGAAAGGTCCTGAGACTACATAAAGAGAAAGAAATGCTAAGATAGCTTCCAGTCCCATCTAATCAACCTATCTCAGCTGACATGCTTGACATCTGAGAACTGAAACAAGTCATTCCATTTAAGCCCTGCCCAAAAAGAGCACTCATGCAAATAACCACATTATTTAAGTCTAGATTTTTGGTGTCATTTCTTGCACAGTATTAGACAACCAGGGAACAACTCATCCTTATCATAAAACAATATGGTACTAAAAAGGAGGAGTTTCAACTTTCAGTCTGAAAAGACCTTCACTTGAGTAATTTCTGTGCTTTGTGTTCTCCTATGTTACTCAGATGTGTTGAACTAGATTAGTGGTTTTCAAAATGTGTTCCTAGGAGTCCAGAGGTTCTGTAAAGCAGCCTCACTGTACCTGGGGAGAAGAATATTGAGAGAGTGGGGCTACGGGTTCCACAAAACCAGAGCATCTTCCTTCATTTTTACCTATTTATAAATTGGAATTTCATCTACAATTCCTCATGCGTAAGAATTCTACTTTCCAAAAGAAAGATTGAAAAATCACTGCCTTCAATCTCTTTCTAATGTCTCTCCTAGCTCTTGGCTTCCGAGCAACAGCAAGCCTCAAATAAATCCATGAGAGTCCCTTTGTTGTAATTTGTCTTATGTTGTAAGAAAATAAATAGGAATGTTTTTATTTCACATCAGATTTTGCAACAGTGACAATAAGTGATGCACTTGAGGATTGAGAAAAATTGCTAGAAAATTCAGGTTCCCAAATATCTGTCTGAGTAAGCACCACTAGTTTTCTTCTCTCTTGAATTATTTGATTAATTGCAACTATTAACCCATTTGCTTGTCACAGGAAGATACAGTCTTTATAACTAGAGAGACAGGAACATGCTTTCACATTTTCAAATTTCCTCCTTTCTAGTAGGACGTAGCTGAAGTCCTAAGCCACGGATATGTCTAAGCTTTCTCTCAGCTATTGGCAAAGCTTAAAGTGATATAGCCCTTTAGCCCCACAAGGAAAGTGACTCTGAGAGATGAGAAGACACAAGCCCAAGGTCTCCTTGGGAGGCTGAGCTGAGAGAAATGAGCTATGGTACAGAATGATCTGGCCACCCAGTGTCTTGGACCAAACAGTGGCCCTGAGTGATGAAAGAGAGTGAAAATCTCAGGTTATGGTGGATAGAAATTGGATGATCTGATGGCAAGTCATCAAATATCTTTCACAAGTCATACAGGTTTGCTCAGGAAGGAGATAATTCCTCTACTGCACTGCTGGATGGTCCAGTCCCTGCACCACATCATTCCCCAGGAACAAAAATTTCAAGATTCATCTGATGAAGATTTATGCATGTCTGTTACCATGATTGAATATATGCTCTGAAACTTATGTTGACATCGACTTCCCAAATGTACATATTTATGTATTTGGAGGTGAGATTTTTGGGAAGTAACTGGGATCAGATAAGGTTATGAGGGTAAGACCCCCATGAGGGAACTTCTGGCTTTATAAAAAAAAAAAAAAGGAATACAAACCTGAGCTGATACATTATTCATCATTCTGCTTCACCACATGATGCCTTCCACCCTTTAAGATGCAGGGAGAAGGCACTTTCCAGATGCTGAGTAGATGCTATTGGACTTCCAAGGTCCATAAATATGAGAAAGAAGTTTATTTTATGTAAATGTCACCCAGACTCAAGCGTATTGTTACAGCCACAGAAAATGGACTAACATATGTGTGCACTGAATATCATCAGTGACACTGGGGTGAGAACAGATAGGCCAGGGTTTTAATCCCAGGTTTTTTCACTGAGACATCCTGGGCCAATCTGTTCCTCCACTTCAGACTACTGTTTCCTAATCCATGTACCAACTGACTGGTATAGATGACTTATAGATCAAATAGCTCTGAGGGGTAAAATAGGAGAAGCTGTAGCATCTTCATAACATCACTTACTAACTGCATATTCCTGGACAAATCACTAAATGGCTATTGCGTCCCAGTTTCTCCATTTCAAGTTTGAGGGCACTAATTACCTATTTCCAAATTATTAAGGCCATTAACACTATATTAATGTAAGCTATATTCAAAATAGATATAATAGGTAACATATAGAATGTTTTATGAAAATTATATCAATCTAAATTAAATTAAATTTTATTAATCGATACTTGGAATATACTAAGAATGTATAAAAGAAGGTTCATGTTTCTACCACTAGGTTTGCTGCTTCTTATTTTGGTCATTAATGCAGAGCATTCATTTCTTTACGAATAATAAAAATAATTGTAAAATAAGAACAAGTATTTAGGCAGTACTTATTTTGTACCAGGTATTGTTCTCAGCTCTTATCACACATTAATTCAGGACTTCTCCACAACTGCACAGACAGCTTTTCTATATCATTTTTACTTTATAGAATGAGGAGACTGAGGCCAGGAAGGTAAAGTAACTGCCTGAAGATCACACAGCAAGAAACTGAATTTGATAGCATCATGACTCTAAGGCTTATTTTTTTGGCCACCGTGCCACCTTAGAGGGAGCAGAAAAACAGGCAAGCAGTAGGGAGCCAGACATGGACATGCCGGAGACCTTACCTCCTTTAGTCTTCCTCACAGCCTGGGGGCAGACATTATTATTCTCACTTTTGGTTGAGACTCTAAGGTGTTATGCTTCACCAGCTCAAAGATTTTGTGTTTCTTTGGACCAATTCCAAAGCTTCCATCCTAAGGTAGGTTTTCTCTTTGTCAGCACCCACCTACTCTTGGGCTTCAGGTTGACTCGGTATTCTGATCCTCTGGGCTTTTCTGCTCCCAAATTTCAAGATTCACTTTTGCCTGGGTTACCTTCTCATGACAATATGACTTCTTCACCTTTAAACCACAGAGCACCTCTTCCATGTAGCTCTTCTGATTTATTCTGGATGTCACCCAAATTTATTCTGGATGCCTGATCTAGCTCAGGGAAACTCCTATAATGATGGTAACAGACTTCTATGAATTGGTTATTCTTTCCAATTAAACTGCAACATTTTCCAGGGCTGGTATCATAGGTCTTTACTTTGTATCCAAAACAGTTTACATGTATGTTTTCTCTAAGCCTTGAACAAGATTTACTGAAGGTTTAAATTTACAAGGATACAGTGATATTGGAAATAACAGATTGCCTAAAACCAAAAATCCTGAGTGGGAAGACAGCTGTGCTTGGAAAAAAACAAAAGAAAAGAAAACAATAACCCCAACCTTAATAAATCACATACTGTAGAATCTTCTTTTCAGATAGCTGACAAGATTGACTCCAGGCACTGTTTACCTCTGCTCCATATCATTGTAATGGGATTAGGTTGTTTATACAACCATCCATTTAATCATTTATTCATCAGTCTATCTCACAAATCCATGTATCTATCTATCCATCCATGCATCCACTTGTCCTATCTAGTGCACAAACCATCCAACTCATTCATCTATTCAGTCATTTATCCACTCATCATCTACTAATCCACCTTCCATCATAATTTGCCAAAACTTCATGATGCCTTCTGTAGACCTATCTCTACCAAATACTATAAATAGACAAATGAGATCTTGTCCCAGCTGATCTGATGTGAGTGCCAGACAAAAAAATGATAAAACCAATGGTAAAATAGCTACCATTTAAATAACAGGCTGTCACTTATGTGCCAGATATTATTTTAAGTAAATTATACAGATTATTTAATCCTCAGAAGAATCATAAGAGGCATTATTTATCATTTGGCAGTTGAAGACAGTTAGGATGAGAGAAATTAAATAATTTGTCTCAACTTCTATAATTGGTAAATGGCATAGCAGATATTAAAGTCCAGGTAGTCTTGCTTAAGACAGTCAATGTTAATACCTACTGTTATATTGACTTCTGTAGTTATAAGTGGTGACACAGGCAGGCAGGAAAAGTGTAGCAGGATCTGTGATGCTTGAAATTTACAGTCAGGAGAAGCCAGAAGGGTGAGGGCAAAATATATTTTAGGCATGTTGACCTGTGCTGTGGACTGACTAGGTTGACTAGCAGGGCGGGGAGGTTAAAATGTTGGAAAAGCTAGTTTCCAAAGGGTTTAGGAAACTTGATCTCAGTTTTGCAGGAACATATAGAAACCCAAGAAACAAAGTGGTGAACTATTGGTTCTAAATGGGTGGTTCTGGTCAGAATGTGAAGAGAAAGTTGGGAGGGAGAGGGATTGTGGCTATAAAATCTATGGCAAGACAAAAGATCTTGGCCTCCTTTGCAATGACCATGGGAATGGTAAAGATGAGATGAGTGTAATGGGTGATTAGGGTACAAAATCAATAAGTGATTAAATGTGACCATAGGGAAATGACTTCCATACTTGTAGTTTCAGTGGTTGCCCACGTAGTGTAAACAGAAGAAAAAGATTTCTTTTTCATTTTGTGTGTTAAGGAGCAATGTGTGAGAATGGTGTGGGTGAAATAAAACATAACACATTTCATTTGAACTGCTTTGCTACTTCAATGAACCACTCAAAATTATGTCACACATTTAGTGTCCCAGCAGGCCCTTTATTCTATTTCATTCAGATTAGATGGTTCTTAGGAGTGTAGACTCCATCATAAAATTGTCTAAGTTTGAGACTCAGCTCTACCATATTTAGTTATGTGATTTCAGGCAACTGTCTTAAACTCTATGTGTTTCAACTTTCAAATTTTGGACATGCAGTAATTTAATAATATTTACCATCTCTTTTAGCTTTTCTGATTACCTCATTGTTTTTGTTTTGTTTGGTCTTGTTTTGTTGTTTGGCTAGACAATGTGTTCCATGAAGACTTTGGACCATGGTGCATTTTTACAGGACTTTGCATACCATTCATGTTGAATGTTGGTATTTGGGTCTGTGTTCTGAATGAATTGCTCTGTTTTTGACTTAAATCTCTCATTCAAAATATTTTTAGGGAATTCCCCATATCTACAAAATGTTTTTGAGATAAGGATGAATCAGAATAGACAGCTGAGGGTACAGTGGAAGAGTTAAGGTGTGAATATCAATGACAGAACATAAGTGGATCTCATAGAGGAGTTTCAGATAGAGAAGAGATTGTATCTGGATTGGATGTCAAGAAGGGTTTCTTAGAGCCGGTGACAACAGAACTGTACTTTAAACCAAAGTAATGTCTGGTCTCATGGAGCTGAGGAATGCAAACATTGAGTGAGGAGGACATTTCATAAATGAAACCACAGGACTGAGGAGCAATATTACAAAACCTGCCAGAATCACTGCAGGTAGAGGACAGCACAGTTTGGCAAAGGTTTCCAGGTGATTTGACCATGTGATTCTTCCCTTCCTCTCACTTCATAAATCCTTGTTATAGAAGAAGAGAAGCCACTGGAGGATTTTACACAGCCAAGTTGGGATTATGAGTTTTATTTCTGACACTTTACTTTGGTTAATTCCTCAGTGTGGAAGATGCATGGGTAGAGGTAAGCTTATAGAATCCAATGAAGAAATTCGTGCAATAGGGTTATAGAGGCCTGCTGTATGGAAAGGGCAGTGAAAAGAGAAGAAGAGAAGAGATAGGACCAAGGAGATGAAAAGAAGTAAACTTAGAAAAATCTATGGTGATGCAATCCATTTGCTTGATACATGGGAAACAAGCTAGTGCCGGTCAATAAATTTGGGACATAAGATTGAGAAAGGTTGGGGAATAGGTAGTATTTCTGACTTTATTAGATGCCTAAGAGTTTCAAGTAGATATCCAGGGGCACAGAATACAGAGAAGTGGAACTACAGTGAGAGAGAACTGAAGCAGAATCTCAACTTTATGGGCCATTTCAATCTTCAGGCCTACAAAATGATCACTACCAGGTAGTGTGATAAATACACAAATGAAGACATATGCACTTTGCTTGTTGGGGAAAGTCACTGAATCTTCCTGGGGTAGGGACTTTGTTGGAAGACCTTTTTGAGAAGTTAACACTTGGAAGTCCTACTTAGAAGGAGTTGGGGCTGAAAGTTAACAGCATTATAGCAATTTTGTCGATGAAAAAAATGTCAGCATATTTAAATTTCATACAGGCAAACACATGCCCAAAGACAGCACAGTGAAACTGGAGAAAATAAACCTATGGATGAAAAAAAGTATGTAAACCTGAGTCTTTTGTTTTCTAGTCTATGTTTTGCCTACTTTCTGATACTCTTCCTAGACTGATAAAAGTCAGAAGCATGGTCTCTGGAGTTATGGAGACTGGGTTTGAATCTCAAATCTGCCCAAGATCTTGGTCAACTATTTAGCCCTTCTGAGCTCTAGTTTCCTCCTCTTAAAAGCAAAAAAGTACCAAACAGACAGACTTAACTATGATTATGAGGGGACTAAAATTATAACACAGCAGAAGTTTAAGTGGAAAACAAATAAACTAGGTCAGTGTGTGAGTACCAATTCCAACATTGCTCTTAGCATATTAGCGATGAGCTTGGAGCTTGCTTGGTATGTGTGATGGTCATGTGTGAGATGAATGGCCCTGTTGACCTTGTGTATCTTAATTCCTGAGGCAAGTACAAGAAACAATGTCTCTCCTGACCATTATCTCATTGTGTTTACAGAGATGCGTTAAGGGACTTCTCCAAGGCCATCAGCAAATCAAAATTATTGTAGAAATTTGAATTCAGGTTTTTAGATTGAATTTAAGTTTTTAGTAGTTACAAGGTATTTGTATCCAGAGAATCAAAGTAAATTCATTACATATATATATATATATATCTTAGATATATATCTTATATCTTAGATATATAAGATATATATATCTTATAAGATATATATACATATATAATATACATATATATGCATATTACATATATATACTTATATATATAATATATACATATATATCTTAGATATATATCTTATAGATATATATCTATATATAGATATATATATCTTATAAGATATATATATATATATCATAGAATAAACTCTCATTTTTAAACTAAAGTCTGTCCTCATGCACTCTTAGTGAAGTTACTATTTAGACAGGCAAGGCAGAAAGCTCAGTCTGGACAAGAAGCACAGCAGGTGAGGTGGGAAAGAGGGACAAAGTGGCTAGAAACATGCCTAAAACTGACTTTAGAATGTCTCCCTAAAGTTATCTAATTATTATTTAAAAACTACAAAGTATGAAGAGATCAATTGATGAGTCCTAAGTCACACAACTTGCTTAAATTTTGCTATGAAAAAGTGTACGTATGACTATGAAAAAGTGCATGGGTACCATTCTCAGACTCCAGGAATTGTGTCTCAAAGCATGAAATTGAACTATATGAAATTTTGGGGCATACGCATATAATTTCACACTTCACAAACAGACATCAAAGTGTAGAACTTCTCATATGTGAGTGGCTAACAAACACTTAAGTAATCAAGATATACTGGTTAAGGCACTAAAACTTGAGTTTCCTACCTTAATTTGCATTGAAAGCACTTAGTACCCTATGGAATTAAACTAAGGAAGCATATAGATGTCCTCCCTGTACCTTGAGTGGCTATCTCTTTGGTGGAGGCTGTATCACTATCCCAAGTAGCAGTGGGAAGGAGTGAACTGCATTTAGGACTGATGGGCTGAGTTACAATGGAGGTCTCTCTCCACACCAAGACTCAGTATGATGCTCACAAAAAGGAGATGTGTTCCTACACCATGGCATGGTATTCATTTGAAAACCTTTTGAAGTATAAATATGATCAATAGGTCCAGGAGAAAAAGAAAAGGCCATTGACTATTGACAGTATACGACTGGATATTTTGAAGTGAATGTGCCTAAAACCATATGGTAGGTAATTAACTATGAGTGAGAGGCTCTAGATTCCCTTCTTATAAGATCCGCTTAATTCCAAGTTGCCCTGGTTATGTGTGATCCCACATGCAAAGGATCCCAGTCCAAACAGCCAAGGGTAACATAAAAGGGATTCTAAACTTAAACTTGTGTTCTTTGCAAATACTAAGGAAGCCTCAATAAGTCACCCACAAACATTTCATATCCCCTTTTGCTTTTCACCTCTCAATATTGTTGTTTTCCCATTATAAAACAAATCCAGGAAACAATAAAACATCCATCAGACTTTGTTGGTTTTTTTCTTCCCTTTCTTCTTCCTTTCTCCCGCACCATAATTATAGAAATGTAAATTAATTTAGTTTCTTCCACTGTGCCCTTCCTTTCTTCTTTTGGGCCTCAAAGCCATCCTCTGCCTGGGTTTTTAGTTCTATATCACAAAAGCAAACCCTGAACAGAAAAGAAAGACTATCTGGAGAATGGCAAGAGAGCCGTACAGTTAATGATTGCAAACCCTTGAGAGGGAGAAGAGGGAGATGTGTCACTGGAAACATCTGTGACTCTAGCCTTAGAAAGACTGAGTCACGAATCCATTAGGGTCAGAAAAAACAGACACAGCCACTGCCTAGGGAGAGCAGGAAGAAGACTGAGGAAGCTTACATTAGTAGAGACAATAGCAGATGTTTGATTTCAGAGAACTCCTGGATCCAGAAACTGTTTGGGGAGGTTTCTTTTGCTTTAGTTCTTCTTCCCTTTAGGCAGCTATGGATAGCAACGTGGCCTTCAGAATGTTAGCAGGCTCAGCTGACCAATGTTTCCCATATTCATATAAGGGCTGAAGTCGGAAGAAGCACAAGGAAGTGAAAGGCATTACTCCTCCCACAACTACCTTCTGAGGGTTTACCAGGTAGAGGAATTAATTACTAGATGGTGTGCAGGTTAGTGGAACGATTGCATATCTATGTTTAATTCCTTTCCCTTCCCCTCCTCTCTCTTTTCCAGGTTTCCCCTTCCCACACCCATCTGTCAATTGTTCATATCAACTAAGTCACCAAAATATTTCATTTACAAAACAAAACAGAACACTATATGAAACACCGATGGATGGGCACCCCAACCTCACAGTGACACTGTCTGAGTTTTGCTTCTCTAAGAAATAGTGATCACAGACCACCTGTTGGTTGAATCTGTGAAGTGTTTTTCAGACATGAGAGATGATTTTAAAAGGCAAGAGGTTAAAGCTTCATGAAAGATTCACTTTATCCTCATTCCCACCCTAGAAACAGAAAGCTCTTTCCTCTCTCCCAGAATGTCATGCATTTCAGAAATAGCTGCTGAGAAGGAAGTTAAATTTCTTCACACGCTCGCAGACAACGGTGACGTGGGTTAAGCCAGGCTTTAGAAAGAGCAAAATTGGAAGAGTATATCTGACTTACAAATCAGTAGCAAGGAATGAGAAAATCATGGGTCTATCAAAGAGATATTCAATTCTATTAAATTGGTCACTTTTTCCAGGTGGAAAATCCCTAACTCACCTCTGCCTCTGATATATCAGTGATGCTAACAAAATGGCAATGGTGTTCTATGTGCCATGTGCTTACGGCCCTCAGAAAAATTAAAGCTCATGTTCTGCCTCATATAGTAGCAGTTGTCTAGTTCCTGGGACATACAAATCAGATATGTTTTACTGCTGCTGCTGCTGCTGCTGCTGCTGATATAATTATGCCGTGCTTTCTTTAGCCCTTCAAGGGCTCCTTGATCCTGGTGTTGTCACAGTATGCTCTCTCCCTCCTTGTTTCTCTCTCAGTAATTGGTTAAGAACTTTAACTTACAAGCTATTCTTTTAGTCATTTGAGGAAAGAATTGATCATCCTAGTAAAAAAGATGTCAAGAAAGGACAAGATCCTAGCAATAAGATATCTCCACCAGAGGAAGGACTGGCTTATTCAAAGAAGAACCATGTGAGAGAGACAGGGACATTCTGGTGCCTAGGTGGCCGAGAGAGAGAGACCCCCGACTGGAATATATAGTGTGAATCCCTGTATTTCTAAATCATTAGTGGCTAGAAATGGGGAAATCGCTTTTAATTTTTTGCTGCATTCATATTAATGTGGCTCCTAAGGCAGAAAATGAAATTAATCTTTGACACGTTTTGTTCCTTTGTTTCAGTGAGTAGTAAGTTTCACAAGTGTCTTTTATCTTCAAGGTGGAAGGAAGCACTTTGATCTTGTTCTTGGCGCTGTCCTGAACTCTATGTGTCACTAAACCTTGAGTTTCAGGCTGAGATGTTAGTTTGGTTAGTAGTGTATAAGGTTGTTTTCACAGGAGTCAGTGCCCCTTGCAGGACATTATAATTATAATGTAGATGAATACATTCATTAGTCCTGGCTAGTGAGAGCGAAGATGGAGACTAAGATTAGAGTGCTGGGAAATAAATTTGGAAGATACAGAGATGTGGTATAAGTTTGGCAGTGTGAGGATAGGGAGGGCACAAGTGGTAAGGGGAACTCCTTATTTAAAGGAAGAACCAGTGAACTCCAAGGACAGTTACAGCTGACCTTCATTTTTATGTTTCCTTTCTTCATGTGATTCCATAAAGTTAGCCTCTAGCCTATAGACACAGTCTTGTGAATAAGGCAAGAATTTGTACCTTTGCTTCATGAGCAACATGATTTTTAGGAAATATACGTGATATGAAAACTGTGTTAACTGGACAGAAGTTCTAGGGAAACATCTTGTTGAGAAGTGAAAAGAAGCAATGACCAGCTGGAAAAGAATATTTGTAGGCCATACACTATGAAGAAGCATGGGATAAGAGAATTTTTGTGTCTCTTACCTCATTAGAGGCTTTGAGGGCAGCTTGGGAGTCTGCTACTTGATCAGTGGACATCAAGGGTGAGTGGAGGTGAGAGAAATGAAGCACTGTTTTCCTGAAACTATTACTGTGATCATCTTTATTCATGGGGGGAGGTCCCAGCTGTCTTGATGACATGACAAACCACAACAGAGCAGTTAACTTCAAGAAGGCCCATTTCACAATACACAGAATCCTATGCCACATCACAGTGGCCCAGCCATTAGAATCACTGGTCCCATGAGAAACTGTTTTTCTCAGGGTCACTCGCCAAGCAGAGAGCACACACCTTTCAGACAACAACACGAGGACTCATGGTTTCCTGATTATTTCAAGACCTCGCCGTCATATTGGATGATTTCTCTGGGACAGTGCTCAACAGAACCACGACCTAGCTGCACAACAGTTATGCAATGGGGTCAAACTGGGGTCAGTGGAGTCTTCAGGGGAAAGTCAGAGACTCACCTCCTTTTGATGGTGAGCATCACACCCAGTAGAATGATGATGAACATGAGCAGACCAGCAATCACACCGGCCATCTTCACAGTGTTGTCCACCTGCTTCTCTGGTTCCATGGTGTTAGAGTTCTGGGTGGAGGCACCTTGAGGAGAAAAGAGAAGGGAGATATTGCAAAGACTCACCCATGTGATTTGACTGTGATAATAGTAATAATAATAAGAAGAACAACAGTTTTCATTTAGTGAGTGCTACCTGCGTGCCAGGCACTGTAGTGGGAGCTTTATACACACTGCCCCATCTGATCCATTTAAGAATTAATCCCCTGTGAAGTAGGGATTTTTATTTCAGCCTTCTGGAGATGAAGAAACTGACATGAAGAGAAATGGAGTTTCCCAAGTTGCTAAAACTTCTGTACTGTTGCATCTTTCTCTTTTAGTGAGATCAAGTGGAAGAGTTTATTCCTCCTATTGTTTTGTCTCTAGAATCTGACCTTGGACCCACCATTTGGTGTGTGGGTTCATGGAATTATTCCTAACCCTATTTTATTCTTTTGGATAACTGGTGAAAATCGCAGCTCCATGGAAAGGCAACATAATTAAAATCACTAGGTTTTTGAAGAGAAAAAGGTAAAGTTTTTCTGTTTTCTTTAAACGAAACAAATGAAACAGTAAAAAGTTCATTAAAGGGAATTGTATTGGGTTCAGAAAACCCATTCAGTTTTAGTATTTATGGCAATGTTAATATTATGGGGTCTACCAGCACCAGTTTATTGATTCAGCCCCTGGTAGAGAAAGGCAGGGACCTGGCCACTCACTGTATCTTTATCCTTGTGCTGGGTGAGTCATCTAGCTTGCCAAGCTTCATACAAATTCACAAATGTGGATACTGATTTTCTCATTTTACAGATGAAAACACCAAGGGACTTGTTAGAAGTCACATGGCTGATAAAGCTAGAGCCAGGATGTCTCAGGTTCTCTGAATCTGAATTTAGTCCTCCATAGTCAGAAACCTTGACTTCAAGTCCCCTAATTCTTTAGTGCCCCTTTCCTAAAACACTTGTTTTGCTCATACTATAGCAAGAGTAACAACAACAACAAAAACCAAAGCCTCTTGCTCTTCTATGTACTAGGGATCAAAGATAACTTCCTGTTTCAGACACTCTGGAGAATAACCCAGGGGCCTGTGCCTCTAGGAGTCTCCTATTCATCCTCTCTCTCTCTCTCTCCTCTAAATTCTGATGTCACTTTGTAGATATTTAACAATATCTTTTACCTCAATGTACCAATATTATTAGCTATTTGTTTCTACATTTGTCTCCTCCATGGGTTTGCGAAGTCCTCAGAGGTAAGATTATGCCTTGTTTATCTTTGTTTTTCCATGTTAGCACAGAGCCTGACTCGTAATAGAGGCTCCCTAAATGCTGTGTTTGTTCAGTGTTTAGCTAAAGGGATAATGTCTCTTCCCACACACATTTTTTCTCATAGAACCAAATTGACTTTCTCCTTTTTCAGTCATGTAGTCGCAGAACTCAGCTGAGTGTTGTGTTTAAAGATGCTAATATTCATAAGCTTTGGTTTCGATCCCCCAAACTCACTGATATTTAAGAACAACCTTCAAGTGCATTGGTGAAATATCTTTCTTTGTGCTTAGTAGTGTAGTGATTTCTTTCTTAGAGGAATTAACACAACTGCTGGAATATGAATAAGTTGGATTTACTTAGTCAAGTCTCTCTAGTGAGAACAGTGAGTCTTTAAGAACAGAGGTTACATGCCATTTATCTCTAAAATGCCAGTGTCTAGCACAGGTTTCCTGCCTCATAACTGTTATTACATTTCATGGTTATAGAATGAGATAAAGGTGCATGAACCAAAATCATTTGCTTTATTTATTCACTCAATCATTTGGTGTCTTGCTACTCATTGGCCATGTACTGTATGCTGGTCTATGCTGTCTGTAGGTTCAGAGATCCTTTTCTTGGAATCACTTATGCATGAAGGACTTCATTCTTTCCTTTCATCAGTTAAAAGTAAGATCAACTCATTAATTCAAGAGCTTTCTGAGAAGGTTCTGTGAATCTACGGCCTAGTAAATTCCTGGGGAAGTCAGCCAACTTCTTCTTTAGTACAGTCAGTGTATTCCAGATGCTCCAGAGAGGAGGGTAGTGCTGAGTGGCTTCTAGGTAGCCCTGTCTCCCAGATGGGACATGGGATTTCCAGGATATGGCTAGTCCAATATGCACCAAGGACAAAGGAAGTCGAGTGCTTCAAATCACAATTCTCTAAATATTTGGACAGACTTTTTATTTGGATTAGGAAAAAGAGTTGGGTCTGGAGCATTTCCTCATTGGCATAAATAAACTTTACCTAGTGTCTATGGTGAGGTCCTAGAGACTAAGCTTATGGGCAAAGAGTGCCTGGAGAGGATCTTCTTACTGGAAGCTGTAACTGTAAGCTGTCACACTTTGTATAATGGACCCAAACTTACTAGTAAATAAGTACCCACTATATTTGGCATTTGGTGGTGTAGCATTGAGCAATACAGGCACAGATCCTGTTCTCTAATCAGTGGTGGTTTGGGGGTAGCAATGCAATAATAAACCAGGAATCCAAACTCATCATCATTAAGGATTTGGGCAGAGAGGCACAGACTCTTGAAAAGTGTGTAGCTGGGAAAAGTCACTTCTGAGAGGAACTGGCCAACTGGGTATGCTGCAAATCCATAAGAAGGCAAAGGAAAAATGAGAGGAACCTATGGATGCAACAGAGGAAATAGCTGTGGTTAAGGCTGTGAGATGGGGCATCCTAGATATAGAAGAACAGGGATATGATCAAGTTGAGCAAGCAAGGAAGTCAGGGTAAACGAAGCTGGAGAAGGAGCAGGAACTAGTTCACACCAGGCATTTCAGACCACAGTGAGGAATTTTGTTCTGTAGCCCAAGAAACAAAGAGACACTGAAATGTTCCTGGAACAATGCTACATTCAGATTTGTATTTCCAAAAGATCATTCCAGCTTCATTGTAGAACCACAGTGGGTTGGAGAGATCAGTTTTGAGACAGTTGTTTTGAGACAGTTGCAGCTACACAAGTAGGAGGCAAGATACTTGCTTAGACTCAAGTGATGGCAGTGGAAGATCAGAAAAAAAAATAGATGATTACTTAACATTCAGTGGATGAGACATAGAGAATAAAGGAGAAAGAACTGTCAAGGAGGACCACAAGTCTTTGGTTTGTATGATAAGGTGGAAGTTATTGCAATTTGTGGGCCCCTGACACAATGGAAAAAGAATAGCTTTGGAGGGAAAGCATGTATATGTTTAGGGCAATTTAAGCCTGAGAGCTAAAAATATAGTTAGCTAAAACTGTAGGTCTAGAACTCCGAAAGGAGGTCTGAGCTGGAGGTAAAAATGTGTGAGTGAGTCATGCACACAGATGGTATTTGAAGCATGGAAGTTGATGGAATCACCCAGAGAGAGAGGAAAGAGGAAAACGAAAATCAGACTTACAATAGAGACATACGGGACCATAGTATTTAGCGAGTGGGTAGAGGAAGATAAATCTGCACAGGAAACATTGAGTATTCAGATAGGTAGAAAGAAAAATTGGGAGAGGTAGAGCCAAGGGAACAGAGTGTTTCAAGAATAAATGAGTAATCCAGTACCAAATGCTGTTCCTAGGGCAGCTTCAAGCTCTGTCCCTAAAGGAAAATGAAGAATTTTGGATAAGTATGAGAAAACTTTTCCCAAAAGAATTCCAAGGTATTGCTAAATAGACACGCCTTCAACGGTGGCTGTAACTCAATAATGGAACATACTTAAAGGTCATAGGGGAACATCTAAGGGATTCTGAGACACCATCTCAAAAGTCAGAGCTCAGTGGTTTAGATACATTCAGTGAGTTCAACCAATAAGCATCAGAGTTGAAAACACAGACTCTACACAGTAAGATTATTAGGAGGAGCCATGCTTGCCTGGTCCAACCAGGCTTCAGATACGGGAAAGTGAATTTATGCTGGTAGGTAGAAAATCCAACTTTCATTTAAGTATTGTTCAAGGGGATTTGCTGTGGTCTCTGGGAATTTGTGCTTCTGTTCATAAAAGATGGTACCAGCAGTATTCAAAGGTGCAACAGATTCTAAAGGCCAGACAACATCCATGTGTGACTCTCATACCTGAGAGGAAGAAAGGAGAGATGGAGATAGATGTTAGGCCAAGCCCCCCACTGCAGCAGGCTCAGGAGCATATCCACAGGGCTCACATTATCAGTACTCACTGGGTCAGAGCTGTGATAAGATTCAGAGGGAACATATCAGGGTTGGCTACTGAGCATGCCTCCTGGCAACATGATAGTTTTTCCACACTTTTCGATACTGGGACCACATAGAAAGCTGTCTGCCTGTCCCTGTCTGTCTGTCTCTCTGATTAACGCTCCCAAGATCCAAGGGACAGAATTACTTTTACCATAAGGCTATCTTTTTCATTAGAATCAGGTTTAGTATTAGTTTCGGTCATTAAAGAACCCTGCCTCTGACTTGGGAGACTTTTATTGAGCAAGGACTGGGAATGTGAGAACTGGTAAGAATTTAGATGCATCTTTTTTCACTTCTGTCCTTCACAGGATGCAACCTGAGAATAATCCAAGCAAATCAGAATTGGCAATGAGGAACCAGGTGATAATTTATACAATCAGAGATGCTTTAAAGGCCTGCTGGAGTCCCCTGTGGAATGTGGTCATCAAAAACAATCTTGTGAACTCAGCTTGCACTGACAAGAGACTACTGTCTCCAACACAAGGCTGCATGACTGACCTTATACCCCAGCCATCTGTGCCCTCTGAGTTCTGAGGACTTTCAAAGGTTGAGCTAGTTCTCTCAAAGCAGCAGCATCTGCCTCCTGCCCTCTACTTTTCCCCAAAAGCCTACAGTGGCTTAATGTCTCATTTCTTACTAGTTCCAACCAAAAGTCCACATCTGACTTTCAATGTGCTGCCTGTGTATGGAAACCTAATGTCCAAGGGTTGGCTGTTGGTTTCTTGAAGGCTGTTCTCCTTGCTCAATCTTAGCTCCATACATGGTGCCCAGATGCCATATTTTGTGTCCCTTCTACCTCCTCCTATGTTAGTAAATAACCATCCCCAATGGTTTGCTTCAGGGATTCCTGAAGGAATCTCAACAGGGGCTCTGCTGGTCTGTTCTTTTCTCTACTCATCAGCCCACTCTGGTGACTCTTAACCAGTTGTGGCCTCAAGATCCCTCCTGCCAAGAGGGATTTCTAGAGTGATGACAGGCAAGAGAACTGCTACTAAAAAAGTGGTTCAGGGACCAGAATGTTAGCATCATACAGGATCTTACTAAAAATGCAGAATTTTGGAGCCTACCTCAGATCTACTGAAACTAGCATTTTAATTAGGTCTCTGTGTGCTCCATGGCACACTGAAGTCCAGAGATCATTGACTTTGAAGGTGTATCAGTCTGAATCAGGATTTTTCAGCTTAGAGAAGGGAGATTCAGATGAATCCTAATTTTTACATTCAATAGGTAAAGGGGCACTTTGGAGAAAGAGTAGATTTGGTCTCTTTAATTTGAAAGGCCAGAGTTACTATCACAAGGAAGACAGGGCAGGAGGTCAGTTAAGGACCAACATGTAGAAAAATTTTAACTGAAAGAGCTCTTTAGCTGTGGTTAAAGCCCAGAGCCTTTTGATGTAATCATGTAGCGATGACAGGAAAACAACCATGGTTTCCAAGTCTTGTTTCAGGACTAGTTTGCCCTTTTTACCTGCTCCTCTGTCTCTACCTATTCTCACCTCCTTGCCTTCATGAATATTTAACCAAGCATTCAAGATTTTACATTTAAGGGAGGCTGTTCTTTCTTCTCTTCCAGTTGAAACTTCCTCCCCAGCTCAAATCAGCATCCCTTAAAATTTTAGTGATGCCCGTTCTCTTGGTGAAAGAAATCCTCCCTGACATCTTTAGAGCCATGGGGCTCCAATATTGTCTTTCTTCTCCTTGCTTTCACCCTTGCCAGGTTACTGACAAAGGCAGGAAATGTCACCAACAATGAAAGCAGCTGTCTTGGGTCTTAGTGCGTTCCCTGTAAGCAGAAGGGTCTATGTGACTTCTCATGCTTTTGTTGAGGTTGAAATGCTATGGTTCTATGACACTGGTCAAAATCAATAAGTTCCAAATTAGAAATATTTGTAAAACAGTGAGGAAATACCAAATTTGCAGAGATTTCTAAGGATCAAATGTAAAAATGGAGGTGAAAATGCTTGATAAACTCTAAGGAACTGTTTATACATGTGGCATAATGATGATATGACTTTGGTACTGACTTTAGGGTAAACAGGGCTTAAAGTGCCTATGAATTATGGGTAGAAGACATTGGGGCAGTTCCTCCATGCAATCTGCTGCTTGAGCTCATCCCAATCCTTAAGAATAAAGGCAGGCAGAGCCCCCAGAGTGATGTACTTAACTCTGCTCATATAGGCAAGGCCTAAACCAGGCTTACATCTGGATGACTTAATGGCAGCAATAACATAATTTGGCAACAAGGGATTAATGATTCACTCCCAAAATACTCTCACTGGCAACAGGCTCCATTTCATAGCTTCACTTCAGACTATTTTCCTTGTAAAGATATGGTGCAAAAATATAAGTCATAGATAAACAACATCTAATTGCAATTGATAAAACCCAAGTAAATCCCACTAGATTCATAACCCATGTGGGGGATCATGGCTGACGGTAAAGAAAGGAGGGTGGCTCTCGGGGATGCAATTCCTAAAAGCTGCACTCTTTAAAATGCACAGTGGCTTCTCAGTTACCCAAGAGCATATTATCCCCAAAGTGGTTTATTGGAGGCAAATCTTACTGTGTTGGCAGTTTACCACTGTCTACTTAATGACTTCTTTTGTTGAAGAGTTTCTCAATCTTTACTTTGGCTTTGCATGTGTCTGGCACCCAGTAGAGAAAATCTTTGAAACCATGACTCTGAGCTGCTACCTCTATGCCCCAGAAAGTTTAAGGCATTGCAGGCATCTCTGATTGTGGAGGTTTTGCCAAGAGGAGAGAACAGAGGAAAGATAAGGAAACTGGGCAGCTTTCCTGCTCTGTTAAAGTCAGGTATGTGCCATCTACCTGCTTGATTGTGCTGGAAGCAAATTCTCAGAATGACTGGCTATTTTTAAAATGGAATCTAAATCCAAGATAGAACTTGGTAGAAGGGCATCTAGATACTTCATTACATTTAAACCTCTAGACTTTACAAATTGCATCTCAAAGCACAGAAAGTGTTTGTAACTGTGATCATGAACTACTTTGGCAGTCTTCAAGGATTGAAATTGTAGCAAACAGGAGGGGGAGTGAGAGACCTGGGGAGAAATAAATGCTGTTGCATAAATGGAAAAAATGTGTATTCCAGATATTTTACACTAGTAAGTATAATTTTGCTATAGGAAAAAAATATATAGCCTGGGTGATAAAATCAGGTCCTCCCTCTTTACATCCTCATAAAAAGGAAACATAATTACTAGCAATGATCATAGGCTCCACATTAATCAGCAGCCAACCAGGAAAAGGGAAACTACTTCCAGAATTTGGAGCAAATTTTCCAGAGAATTAGTATCAGGCATAAGAAGAAGATGATGAGATGACCTAGTGATATCAGAAAGCCACTGTCCAGTCCAGACTGGAGAAGCACAAAAGTCCTGACCCAGAGGTCAGGATCATGCAGCAGAAGGTAGAACTCCAGAAGTGTGAAGGGAACTGGAACCAGTTGCTGCCAAAGAAAACTTATTCCCATCCCTTGCTCTACCATCTCTAACTCATGTCTTCCAATTGACCAATCTTATCCCTCCATCAATTGGCCAAATGCAGGAGCTACTTGGCACAAGAGTAGAGGAAATCCACCTGCATGTCCTGGCAGAGGAAGGCCACCATGAAGGATGGATGTGAGAGCGCTGTGAACTTCCTATGAGTACGCAATACTTGGTTTACCTCTAAGCCACATTTTAGAGGTATCTGGATCTATAAATCAGGAAAAGGGTTGGTACTGTGTCCTGACTTCATGGTCACGACCAATTGTGATTGGTTTGTAGAATAACTATGTATTAAACTGAGATTTTCCATAAGATGGTAACATAAGGGTCATGATACCTTACCAGATGTGAAATATTAATATAATAATGATAGTGTTAACACATAATTAGGGCTTTGATTTCAATCTGGGTTGCTGCTTTAAATTTGCATATACTGCCTTGTTTAAACCTCACCGCAACGTTAAGGAACAAATTCTATCATTATACCTATTTCACAGATGGGGAAATTAAGGCTCAAAGAGGCCAAGCAGTTGTAGTGCTGAAATATGGACTTTGCCAGTCTAGCACAGAATTTATTCTCTTTAAACAATTATGCAGTTTTGTTACCTCTATAAAGGGAAGGGAAATTGCTGTGACATAATTTTGATAGTCTTTGTTCAAATATCTGGAAAAAGAAGTAGACTAGTATTAAAGAGCTCCAGAATCATCTTGATCAGCCAGATAAAAATTTCTTTGCATTTATCTGTCCCTGCTGGGCCTACCACCTGCTGCTACGAAGCAGTTCCAGTTTGTACTTGCCTTTTCTTGAAGATTATGTCTTCTTGTGTCCTCCCAGGAGCATATCACATTCTAATATCTAAAGGATTGATGAACAAGTCATGTGAATCTTTTTATGTGAGCCAAATTATACAGGTTTGGCTCAAATGACATTTAAACTTGACCTTCTAATTTAAGTTCCTTCATCCTTTTCACTTTTCTTGTATATCAACCATCATCTCCAAGCCCTTAATGCATGGAGTTTAGTTTTATTATTAATCTTTGAGTTTTCTCTTGAAGACCTTCCTTAATATTTAGCAACTAAAGCATCTCATAATTCCACAGGGAGACAAGTTTTGCTCAAGTTTAGGTGACTGTTTCCTGCTTTATTCCAATATTCGTTTTTTTATCTCACTGCCTAAATTTTAAAAATTGCTGACTATGTCCCCACACCACAGAACAGTGCCTCTTTCACTAGCTCTGGTTGATAATGGACTGCTTAAGCAGGATTATTCCATCATTCTTTTAAGTGACATCATCTAAGATGTCTCCCAAGTAATAAATAAATTGCCTCAATTTATCATATGGCAGTAATTGCTTTTAGCCAAGATTTAACTTGGAGTCAATGTCACGTAGTTGAAAACATTAAAGAGACACAAGTTTTTCAAAGATAGCTCTACCTTTGACGTAGAAAACCATTTAATAAGTACAGAGTTAAGTGTAAGGAAGATACACATTTGTAATGTCCCACATTCCCCCAATATTACCTAGCCAGCACTAAGAGGTTAGAATTGACTTCAACACAGCCTATACAACTAAATCTGCTAAATAATGCTGACAGAAGTTGCCCTCATTTTCACTCTTAAATGGAGGTTAGCACCCTGTGAAATGAGAATCATGTTAATTGATTGTTTGAAAGTGCTTCAGCCACTCAGATAGATCATTCCCCCAGTGTGAATTTTGCTTCACCCCATGTGTGCCCTGAATATGTATTTCTGGAGGGACTTTGTTTGCACAGTAAATGCTCTGTGTTTATCAAATTCTAGTTCCATGGGCAGTGGCTCTACGAGATGGCTCTATGACACCCATATGGAAAATCTCTAGGAGCAAGAAAATGCCTTCATTCAAAAAAATGTTTCTATCCATCTAAACTAAAGTCAAATCTAAAGCAAGGAAGGTTGAGCAGCAGCCTGGGCCTTGGGTTTAGGGGTGTTCTGACACATGGTCATTTTGAACTCATGGTGACAGTTCAAACTACACCTAGAGTTGTGCTTAGACTTTAATCAGAAACACAAGTGAGCCCTTGTAACTGGAAGGTAACTGGAAAAGCCATATTACCTTGAAATGCACTATAACCATCAGTACCATTGCAACCCCTGCTCATAAAGAAAAAGTACTGGACACTGTGTAACCTGAGAGATACTTGCTTACAATGATGATAGTGGGTGGAGCAGTACCAGGAACAGAAGCTAATGAGACAGTACTTCTGCTGTCTTAGGACTCACTATTTGTTGGGAGAAGTGTGCAAACTGAAAATCAAAGCTCCAAGTAATGAGTGCTCATACCCCGGTGTGTCCAAGAAAGGGTAGATGAACTGCTTGGGTAAAGCTAGACTGCACCCTTAGTTTCCACATGATATCAGTGGTGTGGAGCACACTGGGGCATCCCTGACACTACCCGGCATCCCCACTTTCCCACCCACACTGGCTCCTCTGTGGTCTGGAAAGCCCTGACCTGTGGCTGAGGATGAAGAGGCTGAGTTAGCTCAGCACCGACAGTATTGGTTCCCTGCTTACAGAAATCTGCACTGGGCCTGGAACCAGGAGGCTCAGAGCTGCTTAGCTGCCACTGACAGGGGCACCCACAGCCTGCACGAGGGATTAAGGATTTAGTCCGAAAAGCAGATGTAAGCGAGAACACACACTCTGTAGGAAGCCCTATGGCAAAGTGATAGTCCCTTTACACTTGCAGGAAGCAGGTATGAAAGAGCATGTGGTCACGCTAAACTGATTGTAATTTTTCCTGTGGAGTTCAGAGCTGGCCTGGGGCAAGTGTGGGACAAGGGAAACCTTCCCAGGAGCAGTCTTTGGAAGAGTACAAAGCCAGCCAGGGACATCTGCAGGCATATAATCCCAAGACACACCGGAACAGGTGACAATACCCTGGTCTGTGAGGCTAAGGGCACTCCAAGGCAGGAGTAGCAGCAGCTGCTAGAACTATTCTAACGCAGGAGACAGAAAACAAAATAGAAAAGGAAGGGTTAAAGCCACAGAGCAGATATCAGTCTGGGCTGAATGTAGAGTACAGCAAACAAGGGTCTTCAGGGAAGAGGCAGAATGGGCTGATGAGATGCTCTGGGAAGTCAGTGCTCGGTTGTGGTCTCCTTGAGGTCTATCAGAGAGGCAAAACATTTGAGGCTCGACTGCTGACCACATTCCTGTGCTCAGGTTCACTGTGTTTATAAGTGTATTAGCTTTCTATGGCTGTGATTGCAAATTACAACTTGGGTATCTTAAAACAACAGAGATTTATCCTCACTGTTCTGGAGGCTATATGTTCAAGATCAAGGGGAGGTGGTATGTGGGGTTCCTTCTGAAGTTCTGGGTAGAATCCTTCCTTGCCTTTGAGGTGCTTGGTAATCCTGGTATCCCTTGCCTTGAAGATGCATTATTCCAGTCTCTGCCTCTGTTATCACATGGCAGTCTCCTGGTGTGCGTCTCTTTTCACATGTTTTTCTCCTCTTTGTAAGAAAAACAATCATATTGGATTAGGTCTACCTCTGATTTTGTCTTAAGTAATCATATTTGTGAAGAACTTCTAAATAAAGTCACATTCCCAGGTACTGGAGTTATGACTTCAGCATGCTTTTGGGGTGACAGATTTCAACACATAATTCCAAGTCAAGCTGATCATGATGATCAAAGTATCCTGGGAAACAGGAGAGTCACCTTAGCATTTCTCTCAGTAAAATGCAAACACTAAGAGGGTCAAGGCTCATTGGACAACATATGAGAAGAAGAATAAAGTTCTACTTGGTTGTGGATTCAACAGAACATAAACCTTCTGGAAGGACAGTATGTCCTGGCTTTCTGTCTGGATTGCATAGCAGATGCATCAAGGGCTGAATCTCCTCAGGGTTTATACTCAAGAACCAAATTCAATTTTTTTCTATACAATTCCAGACAAATTGATCCCTTAGGGAATGACTATTTTACCTGACCCAAAGGAAAAGGAAAGGAGACAAGAGGTGAAGATTTACCCAGCAATGTCAGCATATCTAGATCTGGTCTCTGCAACATGCAGCTTACAACAAGCATCAGAGTGCCTGGAAATGAGGGAAGGTACACCAAAAGGAGAGAAATCTATAGTGGGATTAGGGGAAATTGAGTAGGATCAGAGAGAGGAGCTGGTAAATATGCAGCGTGGAATTCAGATTAGGACAACTAATCCAAGCGAGGGTGATAAAACCAGCAGGGAGCACAGTGCTGATTGTTGAGATTCCAGCCAAATCTACCATGAACATGTTTTCTTTTTTCTAGCCTTTGTCCCTTGGATTTTGAAAACAGAAGCACTGAATCATTTTGTCCTGTATTAAAATCTGATCTAGCTCCCTCACTGAAGGAAAGGTGAAAAGCACTCTGATATTCATGGGAGATAACGAGGATAGAAATGGAGGTCTGAATTGGCAATATGTCTGGCTGGTCACATGGCTCATTCTCAGTCCTTCCCATGATTCTTTCACACAGCCTGACCTGTTCCATGCCAGCATTATGTGAAGGCAAGTCAGACACTGGGGTTTGCAGGACCAGTCCAAGCAGATTTTGGAGGTGCCCTATTCAATGGCCCTGGGGAATCATGTTGAGGGAGCTTGGAGTGTAGGGCTGCATGGAGTATAAATACTGCTTAGTGACTCCCAGTCTGTTAACAAAATAGCAAAAGGTGAACAGGATGAGGTACTCAAACCATCACAGACTAGAGGCAGAAGGCGGACAAGGGTGAGTTTATCATGCCCAGTATATGCTCTGCAAATGCTAATCAGCTGCCCACTTACTAGATGATCCTTGCATGAGGCCAAGAGAGTAACTGCATGTGTGCTGAGCACAGCGAAACAGTTGATAGTATCCAAAACAGCTCCAAGACAATGTGTTCGTGCTGTGAATGCATGCTGAGTTCCAGAAGAACCCTTAGTCAGGGATGGAGATGGTGTCTCTGTACTGATTGGTACTGCCAGCAGGCCATCTCCTCCAGGTGCAGTTTGAGATAGTAAGTGTCAGGAAAGGTTTTGCAAAGATCCAAGCTGGTAAGGCAGGCCATGGATGGAGAGCATCTCAGCAAAGGAAGGCATACAGGTGTGAGACCAAAAGTATCAATGATGTGATTAATATGACTGCAGCACAGTACACAGAGGAAGAAATAAAGATGGAGAGATGGAGAAGTGGCAGAGACTAGGTCATGAAGGGTCTCTGATTTAGGCTAAGAATCCCAAAGTCCAAAGGAACATTTAAATCAGGATTAGACTCTTATTCCTGGAGGCTCACTGTGGCTTCATTGGGTACACACGTTGGAAGAGGACTAATGGTAAGATGAAGAGATTGGTTAGGAAACTGTGATACTAATCCAAGCAAGACTCACATGTGAAAGGAAATTAAGCAGAGGTGAAGGAGAGAGAGGTCCAAGAGAGATCTGAGGCAGCTGGAAATTAGATGATGGAAATTAGAGATTGAAGATGGTGAGAGAGAAAGAAGGGAAGCACAAGACTGAGTTTCTGAATCTGAAATTAATGATAGTTTGGATGGAAGACAATAGGCTAATTACTCCTTGGTTTAAAGAGGATATCTCAGGAGAGAGATAGGTGCCATGAAAACCTCATTCATAGATGCTCCTGATTAGATGCTTGTTTTGCAAGAAGTGTAACATTTACCTGCCACAGAAGAACACCCGACAGGCGATGTGAGAACCCTCCTCTGCGTTAAGTCTAATGATTCAGAGTGAGATTGGTAAAACAGGATGCAGCCAGAATGATGTACTTACAGCCTTGCATTTGACAAGCTCTGAATATCTGCTGTTGACAATGATGGTCTTCCGGTGCACTTGATGGAGTACTACAGATAGCTCACCTGCAAAGTCAGCCCTGCAGCCAGAGGAAGAGCACAACAGGTGAGCCGTGGAAGGTCCTCTGCAGTGGTTAGCTGGACTGCTGGATGTCACCTACTTCTCTGATCCACAGCTGTGGGTTCTGCCCCTAATCCACAGATACAGACCTGGCAGGTGAAGACCAACTAGGACTTAGTTAGGGGGCACTGGAGACACTGAGGTTAAAGGCTCAGGGTCTTCATCACTACATCATCTCAGCTCTTGGTTGCACTCTTGCCTTGGGCTATTATAGGAGCCAAAGTTATCCTGCTTGTCTGTCTCCCCTCTTCCCACCAAGCATAGTGCACCATGGTAGGTGCTTGTGTTGGAGCTTTATCTGGTTCTCCTGTCTCCTGCTCCTATTTTCATCCATTAACCAAAGTACCAGTCTCTGAGAGGGTAGCAGGGGCCTTAGTGTGTCAAAGCCTGCAGGGCCCAAGCAGTGACCCTACAGAGGCTGCTGTGCTGTTTCCTCAGGTCCTCTCTGCCTACTCCAGTCTTGTTCCAAAGACTTGAAATCTTTCCACTTGGGTCCAGGATTTTCAAACTAACCCTAGAAAAGTTACTTTAGGGGCATTTGCAAATCACTCCTGGGGAGGGTATTATGGTTTAAATTGAGTTACTGCAGCAAGGCCCAGACAACGAACTGGCACTAGATAGTTTTAATATGAGGTTCACAGGGAAGCAAGGAATGATAAAAGGCACTGTTCTTTTCAAACCTGGAGCTGGCCCAGGACTGACCCATTTCTTCTGTTGGTCCTTACTATGGCTGAGCCTGGCCAGGTCAGGACTCATCTTTATTATGATTTCATAGATGAGGAAGCTGAGGCTCAGAAAAACTATGTGATTTGCTCAAGATTCCCTCGTTTTAAGGAACAGGGGACTTTCTCCAAGGCCCCTCACCTTGTGCAGAAGTGACAGTGACCACTGGGTATGGTCACTGCCCCTAGAGGTGACCTTTGGTGCAACAACTCTGGGTCCAGACTGCACACTGTCAATCTCATATTGGGTCAAGAGGAGCGGCCTGGCTGAGCTCCAGGAAGGGTCAGGGAAGAGACACTGCTTCTATAGTGGTGGTCTAAGGTAGGCCAAGTCTTATTAGGAGAAACAGCAAATTAGTCACTTGCTCACTGCAGCCTCAAGTCAGCCCAGTCCAGAAAAATGTCAACCCTGGCTAGAGAGGCTTCTGCCTATTTTTCTCAGTGGAAGGATCCATGGCTTCTACCCACTAAATGCCTGTTACTCCAACCCAGCACATTCTCCAGACATTGACACATGACCTGGGAGGAAGGGCATAATGGAAAAAAGGGAACTGAACCCTGTGGAGCCTTGACTCCAAGTATATATGCTCTTCTGCTCACCAACCAGGGACCTAGAGCACAAAGATGTACTTCACCTTTAAGGTTTGTGCTGTCCAAACTGGTAGTCACTAAGCTGAAGTGCCTTCTGTGCACTTCAAATTTGGCTAGTATGATGGAGGCATTGAATTTTAAAGCTCATTTTATTTCAACTAACTTATACTTAAAAACTGAAGCAATGAAAATTATGTTTACTTGTTGCACATAGTTTTTAATCTTTTCAGGGCTATATTTCATTTTAACCATTTAAAACTTACAATGGAAACATGCGCTAAATGGGAAAAATACACCATATTTCAGACCGAGTGGAAAAAAGAACGCAAGACATCATTCATTAATAGTTATTTTTAGTACATGCTTGCAGAACATAATGACTGCATTCCTTGTGGGGAGTTGATACATGTACAGAACATATCTTAATTGTCTTTTTTTAAACCACTTTCCCATCCTCCCCTCCAGTTTTTAAAATATTGGTTACCTCTTAAAATGATATTTTGTGAATATTAAGATACACAAATTACATTATTAAATTAATGCTATTTTTTGTTTTACTTTTCAAATGTCACTTCAAAAATTAAAAATTACATCTACACATCAAATTATATTTCTATTAAACAGTGGTTCTGGAGGTTTTTAATAGCGGATTATTTCATCCCCCAGGAAGCATTTGAGTATGTCTGGGGATGTATTTGGTAATCACAATGAGGTTGATATATTCCTGGCATCTCATGGGAATAAACTAGCAATACTGCTAAACACCCTATAGTGTACAGAGTAGCCCTTCATGGCAAAAAAATTCTAACCCTAGGTATTAAGAGTGCTTAGATTAGATACCTTGTTCTGGATTCTAGAACATGAAGTCCTTAAAGGAAAGAACAGTAATATGAAAACTTAGTGGGATTTAGCTGGGAAAGAAGTTACAGGTGCATTCACACCAGTTTTTACAGTTAAACATGGCTGTGGGTATAGTTAGCCCCATTTCTTTACTCTTCATGTATTTCTTTACTCTTCATAAATGGGGTCCAAAGAAGAGACATAATTTACCAAGGGTCACTGGACTGGAAAATGGCAAAGCTGAGAGGTGAACACAGCTGAGGGTTACCCCAAAAGCCAGCCTGCCCCTGAGACCTCCTGTGGCTATGCAGGGCTCCAGGATGGAGGTGCTATGAGCAGAGTAGCCTCTGCTTACATCTAATATCCCCACCACGCAGAGCCAGGCAGTTATTATTTACATCAGCCATCACTGCTACCATGGGACAGACATTACCAAAAACACCCTTTGAAAGGGACAGCCTGCTCAAAGAGTAAGACTTATAGACTCCTCACCTATCAAATGAAACTAAGACAAGGGTAGAAAGAAAAGGAACACAATGAAATAAACCTGTCAGAGCAGGAACATTCAGATACCTTGGAAGGCAAGAGGTAAGAACAAATGTGCCTGATACGGGATTGGGTTTGCTTAAAGAAAACATTATCTAATGGCTCAACTTGAATAAAGCTCAGAGAACAGTGAAGGAAGCTCAAAGAACAATGAAGCTCAGGAGAAATGGAGCTGAACATACACTCTCCAGAGAGGCAGTGTTTCTCCATAAGCCAAGTGTGGGCACAGTGGCAAGAACAACTTTTCTCTCATTGTCTCTCCGTAGGTTCCCATGTTTTTATCTATGACTCACCTCTCTTGGGCAAGAGTGAGGCTGCCACTGCACAGGGCACTCTAGGGTTACTGAGTTTAATCTTTCTTTAATATGACTCTATAAAGTAAATATGATAATCAGTGATCATTCCAGGTGCAATAAGGCTATAAAACTTCTGAGATTCAAATAAGATAGAGTGCTTGAGGGGTTGGCAGTGACATACTACTTCACAGCAGTACAGAGGCAGAGCATACCGAACGGGGCTATAGCAGGTGCTACTGAGGCTCTGCCCAAATCTGCTTTACTGCCTGGTGCACCTATTCTGTAGCTGTTGTGAGTGCCGGCTGCAAATTCTCAAAATACCTCCTGTCCTGGAGGTTTCATCAGGCTAAGGGAATTGCCTCCTCAGGAGGCCACGCACCTCATGATAACCCATAGCCAATGGCTGACTGACACTATAATAGAAAAGCTGGTCTTCTTTCCTCAGGGTAGAAACCAACTCTGTGGAACAATTTACTCCAGAGACACGTGGGCCTCAGACTGATTCTCTATGTCTTCCTCTAATTCCACCCCTTCACTCACTGCATTTCCCTCCCTTTCTTCTGAGAACATCTCCCAATGAATGATGTGTACAATAATCCCCATCACACACCCAGTGCTCAGGGAACCCAATCTGAGACATTCACTAGCAGCGATGTGTCTCCATTTGGGAAAGGAGGTAACAGGAGTTCACTATCAAATAGCAAAAGGTTGGATTCTTATCATCACTGCCTGCCCTATTTTCTTTCCCATTTTGATAAACTGACCAGTTAGGGACTGGTAGAGAGGAAGTCATTGTCTGGGCAAGAGCTTTGAGAGTGATGACAGTTAAAGGCTTGAAACTGCCCAGAAGCTTCCCACTGAGCCAAAAGGGTCCCTGAAAGATGGAGATCTCTTGCTTAGTGGGTTGCCTTTTAACTGTAGGGCTCTGTGATGAGCAACAATCTCTAGCATATATGGGCTCTGTATCTTTTGAAGAATGACACATGTCTATGTGAAATAAGCTCTATCTACAGTATGCTTCAAACATACCTAGTCTATCCTGGGCCTTCTCATACCAGCTCTTTTGACATTTATCATTTTGTTTCATATCAGAATACATCTTTAGAAGACTCTGCATATGTAAAACCTACAGAGCAAATAGTGTCTCCTAAGAAGTAGGTATTATCACTCCCACTTAACAGGTAGGAAAAGTGGGGCTGATCACATTTAAAGGAGATTGTGGCCAAATTTTCTAAGAACAGAATTGTTAGGTCAATTCTTTTCCAACCTCAGATCACAGCTTGGTTGTCACTTGCCCTGTAAAGCATTCTCTCAGAATCACATGCATTTGTTTTGAATACTATGACCTATGCTTCATAGCATTGCATATTTTTAAACCAGTGACTGTTTCTCCTTCTAGAAAGTCATATGAACATACAGTATACTCTTGTCTTTATTATTGTATTCTTCAGTAATCTAGAACAGTGCCTGACACATAATACGTATTTAGTAAGCATTATAAAATGGATTAACAGATGATTGAATAAATGGATAGATGGATAGAGGGATGCATGGATGGATGGGTAGATGGATGATGGCTGGCTGGATGACTGAAGGGTGGGTGCATGGGTGGGTGGGTGGGTGGATAAGAGGGTGGAGTGGGGGGAATTTCAGTTCCTTTCTGGTGCACGGGGCCCGGAGGACGCACTGTGCATGGGCCACTCTTGATCCCCTCCCACCTGCCCAGGGCTCTCTTGATCACCTGTGGTGAGGAGGCAGAGTGGAGTCCCCGGGGTCACCTGGGCGCTGCCCATTGGTGCTGACCACAAGGAAGCCAATCCCCAGGCAGCATGCAGAAGAGAAGGAGAGAAAGAAACACATGAAAACGTGAGGTACGGTGAACAAAACTGCAAGTCTGGTGGCTCTGAAGAGCTCATATTAAGCAGCAAAAGAACATCATGATTTAATAAAATAAGGGCCTAAAATAGATTTTTAAAAATGAAACAAGCATAAAAGCCACCATTTATCAAGTACCCATGACATGCCAGGTACTCTGCCAGATTGCTCACATATAATGTTTCTAAGACTTAGGACAACTCATAAAGGTCAGTAGTATTATAAACGAACATGACATTTTTCCAGTCAAATTTCATTTTCCCCAGTCCTCACTTTCTTTGTAAATGGTGCTACCACCCCTGTAGCAAGCATCTTAGTCTAAAAATCTAGGAGTTCCCTGTATTCAATATTCCCTCTTGTCTCCTATTTAAAACCAACAATTTTAGCCAAAAACATCTCTTAAAGTTTCCTTTTTCTCTCCACTCCCACTTAGTTCAATCCACCCTTATGTTTTTACTTGAATCATTTAGTCAGCCTCCATTTTTTCTTCTTCTTCAGGATTATGTGCCTTTTTCTCTGTTCTCTAGCCTTTGGTTGAAACACATCAGTGCCCCCATCATCTTCAATGTAACCTTAAAACCATTAACTCAGCTCATAGATCTTCTGGGATGAGTCTCCTGCCTGCCCATCCAGACTTGTCTGTCTCCAGTCTCACCACCACATTCTCTGCTCTTCCAAGTGTAATAAACAACTGTCCATGGCCAACAGTTCCCTGCCTTCTTGTATAGGCCAGTTACCTTGCATAGAAAATACTCCCTCATTCTTCCTTACCTCCCTGCAAATGCTCATCCTTCAGATATCAGTTTGGAACTTCTTTCATCTAGAGAATCTTTAGTGTCTCACTTATCTGGGACAGATGTCTCTTCTCTGTTGTCACAGAACACTCTACTAACTCCTTCTTATTGCACTAACCTCACTGTATTATAAATGGACATATTTTCCTTAAATCTGTAGACTCCTTGAAGAAGAAGAATGTGCCTCATTTACTAGAGTACTCCTGTAGCCCTGCATTGCATCTGGCACACAGTAGGCATTCAGGGAATAGTTGTTGGATAAATGAAAGAATGAATAAAGAAATGGTGAATCAGAGAATATAATTTTCTCACAATCGCAAAACTAGTACCTGGCAGAGGTTCCACTCAAACCCTAGTTTGCATGGCTTTAACGCTACAGCCATTTTAGACCTGTTACCTGCCCTCTGAAGAAAGTGACACAAAAGCCGAGAAAGTTCTTATGCTTGATCAGAGGTTACAAGGGTCTCTAGTCATTCATCAACAAAACTGCAGAAGATCCTTATGCAAAGTAGAGAGAGGTAGGACATTGCAGACTAAGTGATAAATAGGAAATTCATCATTTCAAGAATAATGCAAGTAGCAAGCTTGATCAACAGCTATGAGATACTATAAAATGCAACCATGAGTAAACAGTTCCAAAACACATTCTAAGTCAGGGGTCAGCAAATGGCAGTTTATGGGTGAAACACAGCCCTTACTGCCTATTCCCTGAGCGGCACAGGAACATTGTTAATATTTTTTAATATCTGGGAAAAAAAAATAGTATTATGAGACACATGAGAAATTGTATAAAATTCAAATTTTAGTGTATGTAAACAAAAATCTTATTTAACACAATTACACTTATATGCATTATCTATGATTGCTTTTGTGCTTCAGTGACAAACTTGATATGTGTGACAAACTGCATCAGGCCTGCAAAGCTGAAAATATTTACTATCTACCCTTTTGCAGAAAAGTGCTAAACCCTGTGGTAAGTGGTTGTTTTCATTAGCTCCCATTCAGTCTGTCCAGGCTGGCAAGACAAGGACTATTGGTAACACATGTCAAAGAAACAAACAGAAGATCTGACAGAAGAAATGACTCATATATTCTGACCTGGCCTCTTTGAGCAGCCTCCTAATTGTTCTCATTCTGCAGCCTTGTCCTTGTTTTAGTCTTCTCTAACTCATTGTCTGAGCTGCAACTAGAGTGTTTTTTTCAGAAAAACACTGCAGAGTCCTGGATGACCTGGCCACTCATGCCACTTCTGCTTCACTTCTGAGTCTCCTAACCACTTCTGATTACACTGCTGTGCTGGCCACCCAGCTTTTGCTTTGTCCCATTCAAATTTGGCTCCACCCTTTTTTTGCCTCTAGTAGTTTGTGTATCTACTTCTTTGATTCATAATGCTGTTCTGCTTTACTCTCTGGCCTTGTTTGATAGGATTATTTTCATCCTTTTTTTTTCAAAATATGGCTTAGGGGCCATGCACTGGGAGAAAGTGTATAGTAAGTTGATTAATATCTCTTCTCCATGCTCTGACAGCATCCTGCACTTACTTTCATCATGGCCCCGGTAATACTGTATTAATATACATTAGTTGGGCCTTTCACCAGTTACTACATTTTGAGTGCTTATTACATGCCAGACATTGCACCTAGCATGTCATTAGCACATCAAATTCCTGCATTGGCCCTGTGAAATAAATGGTGTTACTGTTTTCAGTTTATCAATGGTGAAAATGAGACAAGGAAAAGCTAGGTAACTTTTTCTGTCCAAACTCTAAGAGCATCCAAATTGAAAGATGAAATTCTTAACTTCTAGAGAATGAGGGAGCACATGTCAATATTAGTTGCACTTAATAAATATTTTCTAAAAGCTAACCAAATATATGAAGTTGTGAGTCAGTATTTTGTTTTACTTAGTAGCTGTATCACTTGAAATAATACATATATTTCTAATTTTCTATTTAGCTGTAAATAGGGGGCTATATTAAGTATCACATGAAGTGCTTTAAGAATCAGAAAAAAAACAGTTAAAGGCTTAGTTTAGTTGGCAGCTCTAGACAGAGTGTCACTCTTCCTCATCCTCTGGGGCTAGAATCCATGCTCTGGTTTGCCTCAATGCGGGGCTTGCAGGTGTAGGAACAGAGGGACAGCTGGACAGGTGTAAGGACTGGGAGAGATTTTTCTAGTGGGTGGAGAGGCAGAAGAGAAGTGATGGATTATGGGTAGGCCTGAGCAGCACAAAAAAGGAAGGAGAAATGGGAAAAGGTGTTATATGTGCTAGGGATGATTTTTGCTTACCACTGTCATTTCCACTTCTTAGCTGTATGGACTATATCTAGTCATCTTTCAGGTGGGTTGTATCATGTGACAGGTTCTCATTAAAGGCATGGAAGTGAAGTGGCATGATTCATTTCCAAGTGAGGTATTCAAGATCAAAATTACTATCTGCACAATTTCTCTTCCTCTATGTGGTCACATATATTATAGATGACACGGCAACAAATAAACCCGTGTGGTATTAAGATACTGAGATTTGGGTCCTGATTTGTTATTGCATCAGAGCCTACCTTATCTTGACTCATCCAGGTGAAAAAGAGATGGTGGTCTCTTGCATTCTCCTATATCACTGATTTTCCACCATATGACTTTTTTCCTGGAAGATTCATTATTCTTATCTCTCTACATTTTCCAGGCACTGTGCAGTGTATTTATGTCTATATATCAGCAATGAATTAAAAAATTGGAACCATGAGAAAAAGATGCAAGACTAGAGTTTCTCAGACTTGCTTTGTAACTTTTTTCTCCCCTAACCCAATGAATGATGATGGTAGCGAGATATTGCTAAGCTACAGACAACCCTGGAGCAGACAACCTTGAAGACAAACTAATTTCTTGGTTTATTAGCTTCAGTATGTTGGAGAAGGAGAAAAAGCTGAGGGTTCTTTGAGTCATCTCAACTTGTGCTTCATATTCTATATCTTAACTTGGGCACCACTGAAGAGAGGCCAAAGACTGTCACACCCTAAAATATGTGTTATCAGTTGTTATTAGATAAGGGGTGGAAAAGGACTCGTAATTAGGAAAGAGCCCTACCAGCAGTCCATGGATTCTTGCTCAGTCTATGATGTTAAGATTCAGACGGTGCCACAAATCATATCTCAGTTTCAGTTCTTAGAGATCTTGAACTCATAATTTATCCCTTCTGTACCTGAATGGCTTCATTTCTTGAGTAGGGCAATAATGATGATCACTATTTATTTAGTGCATACTATGTGCCAGGCTTTACCTCTGTTATACCACTGTTAAGTTCATGTCCACAAATGCAGCTCTGAGACTGGCATGAAACAGGTGGTTAATTTTTGCAAACTTCTCCTCTCCCTCCCCCATCTGAACATTGCATTGAGATCCTACCACTGTGGTTTGAAGTTGTTTTCTATACTGAAATCTATTTCTAGCCTAACTCTATTTTTCCTCTTCTCTAACTCCAAATTTTAAGTTGGTTCATTCTCCATTTTTTTAAGGTCCATTTTCTTTGGTAACATAGTCTTAAGCCAAAGTCAACACAGGTGTGCCAGGCCTTAGGTAGATAATTCTCATTTCTCATTGACAGCGAGGGATTGAGACTTCTCAGGTATGTTCTGCGAGGATAAGAGTCTGAGCTTGCTTTTGTTTTGCTGGACTCTATTGTACCAGCTTTGGTTTTCCTGAGTGGGATGTGGAGGAAGTGTGTTGGGCAGGGGAATAGTCTGAGTTAATCTAGAGAGTAGCAGATAGGAAAAGAGCAGAAGAGACCACAGAGATGTGTCACAAAGCAATAAAAATAGTAAAGAAAGGGTCAAGATATTAAAGATCATATTTATGTTAATTTGTGGTATCCTTAGGACGTAATTCCTTTCTTACAAAAGGAATTTGTACTTACTCTTGGGTAAGAGTAAAAGGGATTAGGGGTCAAGGAGACCTTCTTATAACTGTGCAATCTCAGTGCACCCAGCCTGAAAAATTCATCTTGAGCCTTGTTGAGGAAGAAAAGAAGTGTCCTGCTCCAACTCTCCAAACGCACATTCTGAGCTTTCCCTTCGAAAAATCTGACTGACTTAGAAGACTGAAAAAAATCCAAGAATTTCCACTTGAATATCTCACTACAGTTTTTCATCTCACAGGGGGATCCTTTTCATGGCCCTTTCCCTAGCTGCTGTAGCTAGATTTGGGTGTGCCACATCCAGGGCTTCTCCTGAACTTGCTGGGTGGATATGGAGGAAAGGACAGTGCCATAGTCAAGGGCTAGCAAATGGAGGGACAAATTCCTACATTCCGGATCAAAAATTTTTTTATTGTTGTGCAGGATCTCATTAGAGCACAATATATAGATAAAAAGGTCAACCACTGTGAGGCCAGCATCATTCCTAAGAATTTCCAGCTTTTGCACTTTGCATTTAACCTAAGTCATTTGCCAGATGACTCATATGTAGAACTGTATGAGAATCCAGACTTTGACTTTTGCTATAGTTTAAACAGAGGTGGGGCTTTTGGAAAGTAACCGGAGCACAGTGCCCTACACTCATCAGTGGGTTTATCCACTGACTTGGAAGGGATATTCTTGTCTGCAGCTACTCCTTTCCATCTCTGCTTCCTTGAAACCACATGTTGAGCACTTTTTTCTCCTCCAAACCCTTGTGCCATTCTGTTTCTGCCTTGGAGTCAGCTGTCCTTGGACTAAAACTGTGAACAAAATAAACCTGTCCTTTAATTGTGGGTGTTGGGTGTGTTGTTGCAGCAATGAGAAAGTGACTGAGACAGTTTTCTTTAGAGAACTGAGAGAGGATCTATGCACAGTAAGTCAGGATCCCCATTAGACTCGGAAGGCCAGGATGGAAGGAAAATCATAATTTATTGTCTGTTATGCTTTTGAATATTTAGAATATTCAAATCATCCTGGGTTTAAAAGTGACATGGTAAGTCCACAAGTATTAAGTTACTTGTCTCAGGTCAAGCAACCAAATTTTGGAGGTAGGATTGAATCCAGGAGCTTCTGATATCTTGGTGTCCCAATGAAACCTTGCAAGAAAGCTTTACATAAGACAGAACTGTCCATACATATTGGATCAGTGACGTAAGGACCTCCTACCAGTAGCAGATGATTCTTTCATCTCATGTGGCATTTCATGCCACCTGTGGCCTGTTATTTAGTGGAAAAGGAAGCCACAGACACTTAATCTATTTTCTGGTCCTTGGTCTTAACATCAGCAAAATGAGGGAATTTCCCTGGAGAATGGTTATCTATTGCCCCTGTGAATCCTATGGGACTAAGGATCCTTTACAGAGAGGGTTGAGAAAGCCCCTGGAAGAAGTGCTTCACCTCAAGGTTCGCTCTTATAAAAACAAGGCACATTTACAAAAGACCATCTCCCAAGCCTATTGCTTGTTGCCAATGGGCAATGGTTTCAGTCTATCACTGCCAATGGACATAATGGCACTCCTGGGAACACTGGCCCCTTATCTTATGCTTCATTATTCTGAAGTTCAGCTTTCAGCACCTACTCTGAGGGAGTTGTTTTAATGGGATCGTTACAGAATGTTTACTAGATTAAAACTGTGGCTGTGTGTTCTGCAAAGCAACTCTGCAAATGGCTTTATGGGTTTTTAGATTTATTTTGTCTGAATGACTCGGCTCAGTTTGCAAATCAAATCAAAGCTGATTTTTCTAACTGCCACTCCTGTGCACCCAGCAGGAATCTTCAGAGCCAGCTGTGTTCCCTTGAAGGCTGGTGCCAGAGTTGGGAGTGCTGCTTGCTGCCTGCTGGTGGCCACTTTGGTTGAACCAATGGCAGGAGGCAAATAGACAGGTACTTGTTTGACCCTGTGTGAGGTCGGGGAACAGATTAGAGGAAGAAAAATTTATTATCTGGAAAGAGAAAAGGCAGACTCACAGGATTTTGTGGCCTCAGAAATTTATGGGCAAAAATAATAAGCAGATTTGGACTCATAATATTGAGGCTCTTTCCAAGTGAAGTGTAGAAAAGGGAAAGGAGCTGCCTGGGACAGTAGTGAGATTCTTGTCATGACAGAAACCCAGAAAGAGACTTGCTGGCACTTTTGTTAGTGAGGACTGTAGGTCACATAATTGACTTTCTATTTCACTTTTACCCCTATCTTCCAAGAGAATGGCCATTATATATATAGATTGCACTTAAAAAAATGTGACTATGGAAGGATAATGTCCTGTTGCCCACCCATCCATCTACCCATCCATCCATCCATCCATCCATCTATCCGTCTGTCCCCTGATCTACCGAACCATCCATATATCCATATATCCATCCATGTACTCATTTGTCCATGTGTTCATTCAAGCATTTTAATGAGCACCAGTACATGCTAAGACCTGGGCATATCACAGTGTTTGAAATAGGCACAGTGCTTGTACTCATGTCAGAGTCTAGCAGGTGATAAACACTACACATGTAGGTAAGAAATACATGTTTTCAAATTGAGATGAGTGCTATGAAGAAAAAGTACAAGGTATATATTCAGAATGAAAACTGTTTGGGATACATACTAGATTGGAGATCAGAATAGTGCTTCACAGAAAGTGAGGCTTAAGTCACATCCTGATGTTTATCTGTTAAGTAGATGCACATGCTGGCCAGAGCATTTTAGGATGAGTAAAGGCCCTGAGGTTGGAAGAAACTAATGTAGTTGAAGTAAGTATACCAGTGTGCTGGAATGTAATGAATGAGAGGAGAGAAGCTTTGTGAGCTAGAGGGTGAGCAGGGTCACATAATACAGGAAGGACTAGTAGGGGTAGGGTTGTGGATTATAACTAAGATAAAACAGCAAAGTGAAGAGAAGGATGTGTGGAAGACAACAGATGAATCGGTGAGTGAAAGATCTTACAGAAGACTTGCCATCAGTTTCTCAAAGAGGAGCTGACTGGTGTGGTCCTAGACTTAAGCAACTGGATCAGAAAGAAGATGCTGTTTGACTGTTGTATTCCAGCCAGAAGGATGTGAACTGAGACACATGGGCATCTCCTTCAGCAGCTGCAGCCTGGGGTAGCTTCCACTAGTTGAAATGATGTTTTTCCCTGAGAAGGGTTGTTCTATCTCCTCTACAGTTTGCAGCACCTCTGATTTCTAACTACCTCACCCCAAGTTTTCATGTGCCCCATTTTCTCCAGGATCATTCCTGAGTATCTTCTGCTATGTAGGTTGAGCCCATCCCTCATCTTCCAAAAGTAGGACAAACACTATTTAACAGTTCTAACTGCCCCTCCCTTACCTGCCCTTCTTCACAGTTCCTGTTTTAACTGCAAAAAGAAAACCTAATTTTTAAATTGATCCTTTTGTTCCTCAACTTTTTTACTGTCTTCCCTTCAAAGTCTGAGTAATAACTTTGTTTATAGACCAAAACGTAATTCTTGTTTACTCATGGAATGTAGTTTTATTTCTATACCTTTGAGTAAATCTATTTCCAAGACTTAATCAGGCCATGCAAAGGGCTTTGAAATGCCTTTGTAGCACTTGAACTTGAGGCAAGTCCATTAACATTCTGCTACCCTCAACCCGAGGTGTAATTCATCCTCTACACACTAGGAGCCTTGTAGTACATAGATGCAGCAGGTAAGGCTGATTTCACATCCAGCTGCTCCTTTCAGACTGCTGCACCATGGGCCTGTGGTTAAGGGCTCACACTTGTGACGTTCTTGTACTTTTCTAGGGCTTGGAATGACACTTCCTCTGTAACCACCTGAGAGATTGGGAGGGAGGGCAGAGCAAAGGAGTGCCAAAGAGTGATTGACAGGGAAAGGAGTAAAAACCTTGGTCTTCTCACCTCAAGCCAGGACAATGTGTGAGATCTTTATCCTCCAGATCTAGCCTATGTTTAACTTTAACTGAGGTGAGATTCTTGCTCAGCTTCTCCCAATCCCTGTTCAACTCCTTCTCTCTCTCTTCACTCTTCCTCTTTCCCTCTCACAGATTTCTTGTGAGAGTTCTTCCTCTATATATCACTTGTCCCCAAATCCTTGCCTCAGGCTCTGCTTCTAGGGAGCCTAATCTTAAGGCAAATCTCTGCATCTTTATCTATTCATTGATAAATTTCACTTTTCTACTGTGGATGGACCCCAATTTTGAGTCCTCTAAATCTCTTAAGTTAGTAAATGCCAACCATTGACTTAGGAACAAGGTAAAGAGGAACATAAAATTGGGGGACTGACTAAAACCCTTCATTGGTAAATACCACTGTGTTCAGGGGTTTTTGAAATGAGCCTATCCTGACCTCAGGATCAACTCTACTTCCAGCAAATATCAAACTGTTGCACCATGGCACCATGTCTAGGCTTTTGATTTCTGGTTTTGCCCCAGCTCCATAAATAAATACTGCTCCCTGGGGCAATGTTAACCCACTCAATATATCTAATGCAAATACAGAAGACTAGTTCTTCAGGTGGGGCGTGGGCTAGGGTTGTGCCTCCTCCTACAGCTTGAGGTCCTTTATCTGCTGGATTCTTGCATCCCATGGTTGCTCTCACTGTGTTAGTTGAGAAAAGACAGTGATGTGGTGAGGAGTGATAAAGTCTTCAGTATTGCACTATCCTGGTGCAGGAGGAGTAGATGATGCTCTGGGGATACATATTGGCCATTACTGCCTGTGGCTCTGGCAACTCACTCCCACCCAGCACATTTTGCTTCTTTTTTTTTTTTTTGTACCGGGGATCGAACTCACGACCTTGCGCTTGCCAGGCAGGCGCTTAAGCCACTGAGCTAAATCCCCAGCCCAACTTCTTTTTAGAGGCACTGGTCAAAATTAAAACCCCACCTCTATTCACTTCATGTCTGTGTTCACACTAGACTGGCACCTCCTTGAAGACAGGAACTATACCTACTGGTTCAATGTGGAATTCACAGTTTCTGTCAAAGGACCCTGAAGAGAGATGCTCAGTAAGTTTACTGATTACATGAAATAAAAAATAGTTATCAACAATGATCATTCTTCAACCAAAACACTTTGCTGTCAACAAAATACTTTTACTTATGTCATTTGATTCCTACATTGAACAAGGCAGTAGAGGCCCCAAACACTGAGACTGGCTTGTGTCATCTCACTCAGTTTGCTAGACCCAACTGTGAACAGGGCAGAGTTTTTGGAGAGCCAGTTGTTACATTATTATAGCATGAAATTAGACATGGTGTGGGTATACACCCCAAAGCTTAACAAATCAGGGTTCTTGTTCTACAAAGAGCAGGTTTATCAGCAGATTGGTAGCAGAAGGTATGTTCAAACATATTTTGTGAATAGGTAAATGAAGATCCCTGTAAATTTGGTATGGCCCAGTTTCAGGAGGATGGAGAGAGACCCTTCTGGTTTCTGAGCCTCATTTCTCAGTGAGATATTGAGTCCAAATGCATTTACTTATTTCAGCAAGTATTTTTTCAGGGCCAGCTTTGTGCCAGAGATGTCCTGCCACAGCAAATCTGGCTGAGCAATTAGTGGTTGGTTAAGATGAAGCAGGTTTTCCTAGGAGCTCTTCTCCTAGTTTGAGGCTCCCTCATCCTTTGCTGCCCAGAACTATGACTAGGTCAGTACTACCTCACCACTGTGTGAGGGCTGAGGCTAGTCCTCCTACCACACATCAAGCATCTGATGTGTGATGACAGCCCCTGGTTTTTACCCACTGCCCATGGCCCTGTCCATGGTTCATGTAGTTCCCTATGTAAGACAGCCTTACAGAGCTTCTGTCATGACCAGGGTCAAATTTGAACCCCAACCTACTCTAGGATGCTCTTTGGTAAGGCCAGTTTTTATACACTCATAACATCTACCAGGATGATGGTGTGACCAGGGAATACACAGACTACACTGGAAAAAGCATGACAATTACCCATATCTACACAGATCCAATTATGCGCTGAATTTTGTTTAACTCCAACCTCCAAATTCTTACGTTGAAGTTCTAGCTCCAAGTACGTTAGAATATGACTAAGTTAGTAAAAGATCTTTAGACATATCATTAGTTAAGGAAGGATAAATCATAGTGGAGTAGTGTGGACCTCTATTCCAAGATGATCATCATGCATATAAAAGTGGAAATTTTGACCTGAATACACATACCAGGAGAATGCCAGGTCAAAATAATGCAGAGAACTGGGTGACACTTATATAACTAAAGAACACCAAAGATCACCAGCAAACCACCAGTAATTAAGACAAATGCATGCAACAGTCTTCCTCATAGTCCTCAGAAGAAACCAAACTGCAGACACCCTAATTTCAGACTTTTGACCTCCTGAACAGTGAAACAATACATTTTTGTTAAATCTCCCAGTTTTTAGGATTTTGCTAGAGCATCCACCGAAAGGTAATACAGGTGTCTTGCTTTGCCTCCAAACTGGGCAACACTGAATTGGAGCCTGGGCAACATTACAAAATGATAACGGTTAGAATCAAACACCAGTGCCCCGGCGTATATCTCAAATAAGAGGCACTGGATTTGGAGTCAAATTAGAATGACTCTAAATGAGTACTTGGGGATGTTCCAGATGACAACTCTGGTTCTAGTGGACCCACACAGTGACTACAGACACTGGCAGTGCTCTGGCAGCAGCGAGCTGCATCATCTCCAGACTTGAGTCTGACATGTGCTCAGTCTCAGGAGCTGGATGACAAGGAGGATTCCATGGTGACAGAGAGGTGGAAGGTATGGGCACAGACTGTTGACCTATCTCTGGGACTTTATATAACTCCTCAGCCTGTGAGATTATCAGTATCGAATTTTCCTCTGTTAAGAGAAATGGCATTTTCAGCAAATCCACCATGAGGAAATTTGATCCAGGTTGTCAAAAAAGGGTGAGGTGGGTCAAATATTGATCTTTGCCTTTCAATCCTTCATTCAAACTTCTCATGGGCAACACATGGATCTAGATATCATTCGCTTTCACTTGACCCTCGATGCCCCAAGTATAGAGACTGGCATGGAGTAGACACTGACCAAATGCCCTTTGTCCTGCCTTTGCATTCCCAGGACTGATTATCTGATGTGATGCTGACAGAAGGCGATTCCCTGAATGATGGAAGGCTGCCATTCTGAATTGCCTAAATCTCTGTCCTGAATGGGATAAGCTGGATGGATGTGGGCTCCTGGAATCCTCAGTGCTATGTGTCAGAGATGACTCTGTAGAGCCCTGCCTGGGTTTGACCAGCTGGGCATTCATATTCATTCATTCATTCATTTATTCCTATCCTTTTACACATCCACATTTTTTCCTGTACACACACTCTTAAAGGAAGACTGGAGCTGGGCGTGCTGGTGCATACCTGAAATCCCAGCACTTAGGAGGCTGAGGCAGGGGGATTGCTGTGAGTTCAAGGTCAAGTTGGGCTACATAGTGAACTCAAGGCCAGCCTGAACTACACAGCAAGACACTGTCTCAAGAAAACAAAGCAAAACAACCCCCCCCCAAAAAAAGGAAGACTGGAATCTAATGATCCATTAAACTCATGCTCAGGAGAGGTGGGGAGCTTTTCTGCTCTAAATCTCTACATGCCAGTGCCTTTCTCTGGCAGAGCAGCAATGAACTCTGGAGGAGCCAGCATGGAGGGCCTATATGCCTCAGAGGACTGTGGTCCTGAAACTTGCAGGAAAATATAATTTCAGATATTCTCCCTTTGTCTCTATGTGTGCTTATCATAGATCAGATCACATGTTTCAGTTCTTAGGTCAGAAAACAGGACCCAATAAATTACCCTTTAGAAGGGTCAACATCCTGGAGGGCAATGTTACAGTCCCACATATCTGGGGGCAAGCAGAGCAATTGCATGGACCTCTTCCTTTTCCAGGAGGCAGAAGGTATGGGGGAGCAATGGAGCAGTATCTTGGTGAAGGAGTTTTGATGTGTTTACTTCTCCCTCCAGCTGTCTGTTAAAGTGGGATGCTGAAGGCGCTAACTATCCTGATTGCTGTCTAGAGCCCTAGTGCTACTCAACTGATGGTGCTCTTCCTTCTACATTATCTGCTTTCTTCCTTGGAAAAGTCTTCCAAGGCCTGTGATTTGTGTCACTTTTGCCTGCAGGCCATCAATTCTTTTGGTCTCAGGAAGAACATTTTATCTCTTTCCACCCATATCCTGAGCTTCTGAGAGGGAAAAGTTAGGGACATGCTGACCTCTATGACATATGTGAATTCAGGGTGACTTTTATCGTCGTGAGTCCTAATGTCTAGGTCTTCTCTTTCCTCCTTCATCTTCCCTTAGGTACCTATCTATACATTGTGCTGATTTTCTTTAAAGTCATGTATTATAAATCTTAGTGCATGTTTTGTCAAGTAGCTGTAGATTATTTTCTTTGTCCCCATCTCTCCTTCTCTGTATCTCCCCCTCCATCTATCTATGTGTATATTTTCCTGTGTGTGACTATATATATATATAATATATATATATACATATATATTGTACATATTCATATATTCATGTACATATGTATACATACTTCTTCAGTCATGGTGTTGTCTTATTTGACCTATGATTATATAGTCATTTATATTTATAATTTTTGTATCTTTGTAACTGTATCTTTGTATAATTTTTAAATCTTTGTAATGAAACTATATATGCTGTGAATAAATGAAGAGAATAGAACTCAGTTTTAGTGTGTGTAGGTAGGGGCAGTTGCTGTTAAAAATATCAATACTCTAACAAAAAGATAAACCTGATTTCTAACCATTCAACCTTGTAATACGTTAAATGATAACAAACCATTCATTGATTTTTTTTTAAAAAAGAGTAATAAACAGAAACATGTACCAATTGAAAGAGTCAGGCAATTCAATTATAATTAGGGAAACAAAAGCGATGAGCCTGAACAATGCTGCATTCATTTTTTGGCGATAAGTGTTGAAAATGCCTGCCACATAACAAGGCAGTGTTTGTTCTCTCATTATTAAAGGCACTAACACTAATCACCTCATATTTGAAAGCTATATACCAACTGACTAAAGCACAAAACTCAAATGAAGGGTCTAATAGACATACTTGCAAGAAAAATATGCACATACGCATAGATCCAAATGCAGTGAAAATATACACCATAATAATATTTGAGTGAATTATATTCCTCACTGCACTGATTAATCCACCAGTCTATCTAGGCATCCATCCATCTCTGCATCCGTGTATCTATTCATCTATCTATCCATCCAATAAATATGCTATAAGCTTTTATGCCCTAGGCAGAGTGAGCGTGTTATATACATAGGATGGATGGTCTAAACCCAAATGCCCCAGTGAAAATACTAATCCTTTATCCTTGTTTTTAGATTTTGTTGCCTAAACATTCACCGTGTAGCCAGAGGAAGAAGTACTTATACTGCTGAAGAGCAACTAAAAACAGACAGGTCACGCCAACTTACCTTTCGTAGCCAGACGAACACAGTTGATTTTGGTTTCCTATGAACAACAAAAAGGAGGCAGCAGTTAATTGGTTGTTAGTTATATAAGACTGCTACCTCATATATAATATTTATACATTTTCATTTGTGTATATATGTATCGTTATTATAATTTAAAATGTGTCTTTTTCAGTTTTCCCCATTGGGATCACCTTTTGATTCCATCTCCTTCCTTGTCAGGCTTGGAACATACATCATTCTGTTCACTTCATGTCACCTACTACCTCCTTATAAATCTCCTTCCCACACAGAATCACCTTATCAACCTATCAGATACTGTCAAGTACCCCAAAAGTTTAACAGCAACGCTTAGAAAGTGTGTTGTAGTGTGCAGTGTGACTTGTTCAGGTGTGGACAGAACAAGGGCCTGCTTGGGGAACAGTGAGGTATCTAAATGCACAGACTGAAGGGACGACTGCCAAGAGCCAGTCTAGATGAAATGTGTAAGAATTAATCTGCAAAGTTTGTGTTCAAAAGTCATTATGGCCCTGACTTGTCCGATAGACCTCACAGTCTTCATGAGTAACATTGTGTATGTGTGTGTGTGTGTGTGTGTGTGTGTGTGTGTGTTTGTAGTTACTAAATCTTTGCTGGGTAAATTACCTAGTCATTGTTGGCTGTTACTCATGTGAACAGGAGTCAAACATTTGTGTTGGGGGCATGCAGAAGACATACAGATATGTGTGTCTAGGAAGAAAATTATTTTAGCTTACTTCACTGGGATTCATTTCCCAGAGGCCATAGACAAGTTGAACATTCCGGAGAACTAAATTATACCTCTAACAATAGTGTCAATGCAATGTAGCAATGAAAATAAGAGCAAAGAATGCAATGGTGTGAGGCCCCAAACTAAGGACCTCTGAAGAATCCAGTGCTCATTGTATTGCTGGTCACTCACAAGTAACCCACTGCATCTTGAAGGCATTTGGGCTAATCAGGATAGAAAAGGGTTTGTTACAGTAACAAAACCCAGAACTTCAGTGGCTAGAAACAACAGCAAATATTTATTTTCTAGTCGAACTACACATCCAATTTTTGGGTCTAAGGACTGGAGTCAGGGTCAGGGGATTCACTTATTAATGTAATTACTTAGAGACCAAGGCTAATAATTCCATTTTAACCAAGGGGAAAGAAAGTAGAAGAGTCAAGCTCTGACAAAAAAAAATTCTTTGACTCAAAAGCCACACTTTCACTTTCACTTAAATTTCATTGACTAGAACAAGTCACATGGCGCTCCTCAATTTCATTGAGGTGGGGAAATGGAACCCTGCATGCACTCAGGAGTAGAGAAAAAACAGTAGTGTTCATATTGCAGTTTATTCCATCTATACATACTTCTGAATGCTAGAAACCATTACTTGTAGTAAACCCAAGATGACCCCCATAATTATTCCTAATGGTCTTGATTTCAGACCTCAAATTTTATAAAAAATCTGCCCTTGCTTGTGCAGGAAGATGTCTGAGTATCGAAAGATGGTTTTTCAGTTTCACTAATGTTCTTCTTTAGTAAGTCTTTATAAGATTAAAAGCTTAAGTCTTTTGAGTTATCCTATCTACTCATCCTGAGACACCCTCCACTTTATCCCTGTCAGTGATCAGTGTCTAGAATAGGAAGCAACAATTTTTGGGTATCATAGTCTATAATGACTGCATAGAATCTTGTTACTCTCTATACTTTGTCTGGGTTTCTAGTAACATAGCCAGCATCCGAGTACAAGTACAGGCTCATATTTGATCTCATTCTAACAGGTAATTATCATATTCTCTAGGAAGAAAATCAGATGCAAACTTTTAGAAATATTTTTTGTTTTTAATTTCATCAATAGAAGTAGAAACGTGGAAAATGCCAATAGCATGGTACTGTGGTATATAGTAGTCTCCATCTATTCACATTTATCTGAACATCAGAATCTTTGAACTAAATACTCATCTGAATGCCTTGGCATTCAGATCTCCTCAATTGCTCAGTTGCTTATGCTTTGTATTTTTCTGTAACAATAGCTTGAGAATAAGGTCAAATTCATTTCAGACACTGATCCTTTGTCTACTGCATTTCTCTAATTTCATCTTAAGAACTCTCTTAAAGAAAGAAGGTTGGGTTGGCATGACTTGTTCTTTGGAACAAGTGTTTTCATATCTTTTGTTATAATGAAAAAGTCCCTTTTAAAACAAATAATTGTTTCATTTTCTAAAATAGAAAGTTCAGAAATGTTAAAAAGTATGCCAAGTGATGGTTGGAGTATACCAAGTTTTCATATGAAATTTGAACTATGCAGTTTGTTAGTGAAAAAATTTTTATAAAGGAACATATGCAGAAGACATAAAGAAAGATAAATGATTTAACATGAATATAAAAATAAAAGAGAATTTACTAAATATGCTATTCAAAAAGCTCGAGCCACACATAAGTTAAAACTTTCTGATGATGATAAAAGTGAGCAAAATGGCTTTTGGCTTTTCATTTTTGGAGAGAGAACAAGTTCTTCAGTTCTTGCTGACTTTCATTTCTGTGCTTTGGTTGAAAGAAGCTGAAATGGTTAAAGAAACTGTGAAACCCGAAGAACTGAAAGAGATCTGGGAATAGTGGAGCAGCATCTCTGTGACCATCTCTGAGACGTTGTGTATAATAGTAAAGGCGATGAGCGACCAGGGAGTCTAGAGCCTCTCCAACTTCATATTCATATAAAGAAACAAGATTCTGCAAATGATATATTAAGAAACTTGCCAGGTGTGTGAATGATTTTTGAATACAGTGATGGGCACAGGTTTGATGTGACCAAGATTGCTGAGAATAATTTGTAAATATAATGTTCTTTTGGTATCCAAGGAAGAAGGGTTCCGGAACTCTCATGAATATCAAAATCTGTGAATGTTCAAGTCCCTTAAGTCAGCCCTCCATAGCCACAGATGCTGCAACTGCCAATACAGAGTTGACTGCATGTAAGATAAGCTTAAAGAGACTCAAGCTGAACCCTTCTACAGCTAATAATTTATTCTCAGTGAATAACCTTAAATGCACAAAGAACATTTTATTCAAAAAATTTTGATTTGTTGGTTCGAATGTTCTTTGTAAAAGTGTAACAACGCCATACAAGGAATGTTAATAGTATGTAGTGCAAATATGTTAAAAAAAAAAAAGGAATCGGATTGTTATAGATTAAAAACTGGTGGTCAGCTCAACACCAGCTGAATTAAATCAGCATGGTGCTAAGTGTAGATGGCCCACCAGAGAAACATTGCCAGCATGAATAGAGATGTGGAGAAGAAGGGCAAGGCATTGTGGGTTCTCCTAAATGTTGCTGTTTTGAGCAATTGGTTCTCTTGGAGGAGCTCATTGTGACTAGCTTCCCCAGTATGAGTTTGGCCATTATCATCAGAGGAGCTCGGGATCCTGTTGGTGAGAATGGCTGTGGTTCACTTTGGGGGAGCTCTGGTCCTTACATTGAGCATCGCTTCCTGGTTCTGGAGGGGAAGATGTGTGCTGTTTAATCTCCAGGAGAATCTTGTCACACTGGTTTTCTGGCATGTACTTAACTGTTATTGTTGGAGGAGCTCGGGACCTCCATGTTGGTCAGGATGGGTGTGGTACTTTTCAGGGAAGTCCTGGTCCTTATTTTGAGCGTGACTTCTCAGCTCCAGTCTAGAACCCTCAACCTACCAGCACAGCTCCTTGATCCCTCTGGCATAGACTTTCTGGCTTCCACCACTGACCTTTGGGTCTTCCCAGTATATCTGTAAAACGGACTGGCATGAGTCCTTCTCATGGGCTGTAGACCTCCAGTTGGACTAATGGGAGGCATTGTCATGGGCTCTAGGTCTTTAGCTGGACTCATGCAGGACATTGCTGTGGGATCCATGCCCTTGGCTGAATATTCTGTATCTTTAGTGTTGTGGACAGATTTCTTACACTTTCTTGTGTTTAACTGTAGGTGACCATCATAAAACAGTATTATAAATTCTGTATCCTGATTGTAATTGTTCTCCTCACAACCCCTGACTACAACAGGGATCAAGGGATAGGGGAAGGGGAAAGGGAGAAAATGGAGAGCGGATGGAAAAAGGAATTAAGTTGTATTAGGTGCACATACCAACTTTACACAGGGAATGTAAACATTGTGTACTGTACACAGGCACTAATAAACTAAAGTAATAAAAAGTTAGAAGCAACATATTTGTCTAACCATATAAGCATAAAAGCAAAGTTGTGGTTTGTCCACACAAATATTTTAAAGAAAAAATGATTGTGATGGCTATGTAATAACATGAAATAAAAATTATTCATAATATGCATAAAAATTATTAAACAAATCACTATTTTATTACAACTAATGTGTAAATCTAATTATTTAAAAAAATAAGTCCTGAAGAAAATATGTTAAATTTTATTAATTATTTTATATTATAACATAAATACAAATAAGTACACTTATCTTTGGTTTAACAAATTTTTCACCAAATAAACATTACTTCTGTCCAGCATCCAGGTCAAAACATCAATAACATCCTTTGTACTCCTTCTAGTTATTTCTTTCTGACAAAGGTAACCACTAACCTGCTTTCTTTGGATGTATTCTTTTTAAAATGTAGTTACATTGAAAGGAATTCTGGGTAGCTACAGAGGTTTATAATACTGTCTCTTCTTGTATATTGTATCATGTGTGAGAACTTTCTAGCTCTCCCTAGAAACATCTCTTCTTCAGAGTCATGTACAAAAACACGTCATTTCCCAATACCACCTCTTCCACTTGACACTTTAAAAATTCTGTTCTCTATAGATCTAGAGTGCATGTCTGATTATGATTAAATCTTCTGACACAAACATGATGCTGACATGTTCATTCTCTTCTAAATTCCTGACAATTTAATTCCTTAGGTAATTTGTCATTGTTGGTTAGAATTAGGCACAGAATAAAAAAGCCCCAAGTCATTCTCCTGACTTTCTGGTGAATTAAATTGTCAACAAGCAAATTAGAGATGGGCTGGACACTCAGAATTCTATTGTTCAGGAGTCTGGCCAGTGAACACAGGTCCAGAGTCCCCATTTAGACCAACAAGCATGAAATGTACTGGTGTTCAGATTGTATAAGGCTTTGGAGAACGGTGTGTTTTCTGTTCTATCTCCACTATGTCCTATTAATAGGTCTGTAATGTATCTTGGGATAGTACAATTTAATTTCCTCTGCACTTTAACCTTGCTCATGTTATTCTTCCCACTCCAGACTTGAAAATCTGCATACAGGTATTTCACCCTGGAATATAACACAGTAACTTTATTTTTGTGCTTCTGTTGAGACTTGCTTCTACTTGTGCAATATCAAGTCACTGTCCCTCTCTGTGTGTCAATTTACCCATCAGTTAAATGACAGAAAAGGGTAGAAAAGGCCATTTGGTGAAGCCAAGTTCTTTTAAAGTTTTATTCTTAAATGCTAAATCTTGTCTCAGCTTGTGCCTATGTATTTTCTATGAATAAATTTCTTTAGTTTATATGATGAAACCTAGCGCTCACTCTGGGGTCTTTTCATAGTTTTCCCAGTTGCTTTGGTGCATATTTTAACTTAAAGACTGGAGGGGGGAAACCTTTATTGCCTGTATAATTCTTTGTTCATTATTTTGTTGTCAGTCAATCAGCAGATATTTAATGAATGATCATTGTGTACCAAACAAACCAGGGCACTACTATTACAAGGTTAAGCAATCCAGACATGCTTTCTTTCTTCATAGATCATGTAGCCCTGATATGGAGACAAACATTCTCACAAATAAATATTTAATAACAAGTTGCATTAAACACTAGGAGGGAGAACAGCTAAGTGCTGTATATGTGTAAAGAAAATCATGTTGAGGAGATGATCTAAGGCCTTGAGAAGGACTATTTTACCTGACACCTGGGAAAGAAGTATGAGTTAGACATATGAAGTGTCAAAGGAGGTTGTCTCAGACTCAGATGCAGATATTAAAAGACCCAGAAGTGGGATAATGTATAGTTCTATGAAGACATAAAGAAATCTAGCATGATTATAATGAAATACTTGGGTCATGATGTGAGGTGAAGCTAGAGAAACAAGCCTGGTAGAGACTTCAACTGTAGTGTTTTGGACTGTTTCTTAAGAATGAGAAGGCCTATCAAAGAGTTCTTTAAGCAGGGAGAATAGAAATTTCTGATTTATATATTTAAAATGTGGAGGTTGTTGTAAAAAAATAGACTTAGTACACAAAACAAACGAGTCAGTGGGGAGGTGGTGGTGTAGTCTGGTCAACTGACAGCAGGGACTCGAGAGTGGTTGTGTGATTCTGCTCTCATCACCACGTACCTTCTGGATGCATGTCTCAGCTCTACACAGTCTAGAACTTTCCTACCACCCTCCTCACCCATTTTTGTGGATTATTCTGGGTATCTGGTCCTGACACTGACTGGTCTACATCCTCACATTCCTTCAGCCTGACTTTCCTTGATTCCATTGCACTGATCCCTGGGCTATAGTTTGGGCTCTGTGGGACTCATTCATTTATCAGGTTCAAATCAATGCAAGAAGAACTAAGGAAATTCAAAGGAAAAAAGGAGAGCCTTTGAAGAGGAGTACCTACTTAGCATATTTTATATCTTTCTACTCTACAACAAGGGTGTGAGGTCATTAACATTATGCCTGGTTTTTTTCCCTCATGAGACAAGATTAAATGATATTTCCCAAGATTACACAGATAGTAATACACGCTAAAATGCAAAGTAACCTTTAAGCAAGTGGCCTTCTGAAGTATCTCTGAGGTATCTGTAAGCAAACACTCCTTTGCCATTTGGCTTCTTTCTGGGGCTGCATATGGGCACACAAAGACAACACAGCACAAATATATTTTGGAAAACAGGCTAAGAAATTTTAAAATATAAAGAAATTCTGTTTTGATTTAATGTAGCATCCTGAGAAATCAAAAGTTCTGAGATGGAAAAGGGAAGCGGATAGCTCTGGAAACTAAGTCAGAACCCTTAAGGAGATAATGTGACAAACTCATCCTCTAAGGGAAGTATACAAGGAAAGCTTTATAAGAACAATGGGGCCTGCATATTGAGGTTAATAACAGGTATATGTGATGGCACATGAAGTCTCTTGATCATAGGAAAAAGCAAGGTGAAGCTTCAGGCTACAGAGCAGCTGGCTGTGATGGAATACTGTGCCGAAGTCTGCTGGACAAGGGTTTACCACCACCTTGTGAGATCTTCCTGGGCAGCATTAACCTCCACTTCAGGAAGTAGCCAGAGTTCCAGGTCAGACTCTGAGCAGGGAAGCTCCTAAGTGCTCTACCATGATAGTCCCTTTAGAAACTTACAACCAAACTCATGCTCTTAAATCTTCTTTTACAGGTTCCCACTCTAGGTGGTGACTCCACTGTCTCATCTGCTCTCTCTTCTCTTCCTTCAGTCTGATTGCAGTCATCAAGGCCTAAGAAGACTTTCACATGGTCAGTTCTGACAGTCACTTCTCTAATTCCATCTTCTGTAATCTTTTATCAACACCAGCTTCAAAGGACAAGTCTTTCCTTGACCCATTTTCTCCTTTGATCTTTGTTGTTATTCTAATTTCCACGTTTTTCTCATACCTCTCTATATGCTACATGTTCCTTATGTTTTTCTATTTCTTTTCTTTGTTTATTTTGGCTATGTATTTGTCCTTTGCTTGACTACCAAACTTTGGTGTGACCTGTGTCTTAGTTTTATGTTCTTTTTCATCATCTGTATTTGAACTATCTCATTGAGAGGTTACAGTAAGTTAAAAGGCTCTGAATATTAAGTCATCCTGCCTCCCAAATACCATTTTTAACATTAGTAACCCTAAGATCAGGTTTATATATCTCTGTGTCAACTTTAAATATTCACAAACACACAAACTTTCAAAAGAATTGTTTGTTCTTTTTCATGCCTACTCCAAGCTTCATCCACTACCAGTTTTCTTCATTTAATTAAATGTCAGTGTCATCTATTCAGTAGATTAAAAATAACCTCAACAGTCATCATTAACTATTTCAATGCCATCACCTTTCACAACCAAATCAACAATAGGTTCCTGTTGGCTCTGGGTATTTGAAGAAATTGGTAAATGCTAACATTAAAGAATTTCATGTCTTGTTCAGAAATGACACAGGAAAGTAAAATCAAGCATCCATTAATCAATTAAACAAAGTCCACAATTTCAGCATAACTAATGTACAGATAAGTCTCAAAATCTTACAGTTCCTATTGGTAAAATTATAACCTCATATGGATAAATAGCTCTAAGTTTCTCAGTGTTAGATTCTGTGGATAGAAAAGGATATCTGGAAAAAAATGATTTGGAAGAAAGAAGAGGTAAGATAATAGAGTGTACTTGAAGAGGCTCCAGAAAGACAAAGTGAAGACCTCAAGTGAAAATGCTAAAATTAATTCCTGGCAAATCAAAACAGAAGCCAGGGAAAGACTTTGAAAGAATACATAATTCAAAGAAATAGTCTTCAGTTGGTATCATTTTGGGGTAAAAATAAGGCACTTTACCTTTCAGAAATAGGATAGTTAAGGGTGGAAAAGCAAAGGGGTAATTTCAGTATGCCAGAAGTAAACAAAGAAAAACAAAAAGTCAGACCACAAAGCTACCTCACACAATTTTTAAAGAGTCATTAATTAAAAATACTGTTGTGACAGTGTGTTTTTTGGACTGGGAATCCTGTAAACCAGTTTACATTTATAAAATAATAAAAGAAGATTAGTAATAAAACTCTTAACTGAAGAAAACACAAAATGTAACATCAAAATACCATAAATGATGAAAATATAATTATCTATCTTGTGCAAATATATACATATATTTTATAGCTCATCAAAAGAATGGTTATCTTGTTTTAAAATTATGTATCATTGTTTTTATTTTTTTTCTTGAAAATAAAAGAAAGAAAATATACCCACACCAAGAAAACAATCATGAAATAGAAGAAAATGAAAGTAAGAAATACTTCATACTGAATCAAAGTAAATATCTGAAAAAAAAGATTGTAAAATACACATGTTAAAAGCTGAAAAAAATCAGACTCGCATGTGTAAACATTGTATTGTATCCCTAGTGTAAAAAACTGAAGGGGTAAATAAGATCCAAAATATACAACAGATATCGTGAAAGTGAAAGGGGAAGAAACTGCTCAAAAGAACAACTGGGATGGGATAAAGGAGAAAAGAAAGAAGGAAAAAGATTATATACACAAACAAGATAGATAATTATATTACTAATCTCTGTTAATTCATCAAAAAGAATGGTTTCTGCTTTCATTGTTTGATCATTTTTTTCATACCTTTATCTTGTAATCTGAGCAACTGCTTTAAAGATAACAAGTGAAGTTCCATTAATGATTAGCACTCTGGACTCTGAAGATAACGATAGGCAATATTTTAACCATTCTATTATGTTGCTTTAAAATTCTGTGTCATCATTTTTATTTTTGTTTTGAAATAAAATTTTAAAAACTGAAATGTATAGAAAATTGAGGAAAAATAGAGTTGATTTAAATGAGAAACGAAGACAGAATAATTTCATAAATGAAGACTAAATTGAAAGATGTCCAATAGGGTAATTTATTAAGGAGTATTGAATGAAGAGAGCAAAAAAGTCAAGGGTCGGTGAAAATACTTTAAAAACAAGGAGAAGACACAACAGGTACATACATAGAACCCCTGAGAACAGATACAAAGCAACTGTATAGGTAACTATAGCAAGAATCTAAAAAAAAAATATTCAAAATAAATGAAATCCTGAACCTATATATTGAAAGGACACTTAGGATTCTGGGAGAAGATGACTGGAAAAGATAAACCCCAGGTCATATTTTTAGTAAAACTATTAAGTTTTAAAAAATCTTATAAATCTGTAGACAAAAAGATAAAATAATTCACAGGGGCAAGGGAATTAGAATGTCACGAGATTTATCAAAACCAAAATATGAATCAATAAAACAATGAGGCAGCAATTTCAAGAAGCTCAAAGAAAGTATGGACTAAGAACTTACCAATAGCTAAGTGTTTTTAAATAGAAAAGTTATAGTAAAATAGTTTTCAACATCAAAAACAAGAAAATACTCTTCTTTTTTAAAATGCTTTTTTCCCCTTGGCTTATTGAGACAGGGTCTTACTACGTAGTCTATGCTAGCATTGAACTCACAGAGATCTAATGTCTCAGCCTCCCAAGTGCTGGGTTATAGATGTGTGCCACCATGCCCATCCTTAAGGTGTCCTTCTTGAGAAATCCACAGAGCATGTCCTTATTCAACAAAAATATGACTGAGGGAACTTCAGGACCTCAGATTGAGTTTGGAAGGATTCCCTTCCTTGCGATGTTATGGAATTGTTTGAGAATGGGTGCTTTTTTGTTTTGTTTTGCTTTGTTTAAAGATTGGTATAATACAGCAGTGAAGCATTTGGTACTTTCTTGATTAGGAGTCTTTTTATTACTAATTTATTCTTTTTGTTTACTACTGATCCTCTCAGTATGTCTTTGGGCTTCAATTTGGCATATTACCAAATTCTTATATCCATAATTTATCCATTTCTTCTAAGTTTTCAAATGTACCAGCGAGTAGTTGCTTAAAATAGTCTCTAATGATATTTTGTATTTCTGTGATATGTTATGTTTCCCTTTTCAAATCTTTGATTTTGTTTAATTGGGTCTTTTCTCATTTTATAGTTGGTTTACTTACCTAAAATTTTATTTATTCATCTTTTATCTCTTTTAAAAGAATTGTTTTATTGATGCTTTGCACTTTGTTTTAGACTTGTTCTTATTTATTTATGCTACAAGCTTTGTTATTTCTTTCCTTCTACTAATTTTGGGTTTGCTTTGTTGCTTTTCCAAGTCCCTGGGGTACTCAGTTTCTTCATTTATTTAAAATGTTTATTTTTTAATGCACATACTTATTATAAATTTCCCTCTTAGTACTGATTTTTCCCTAGCTCATATGTTTTCATTTACATTTGCTTTGAGAAATTTTTATTTTTTATTTTAAAGAGAGTAAAACAAAACATAACAAAACAGAACAAAGCAAATCAGAAGAAAACAATGTAAGTGACACAGATTTCAAAGCAAGACAACAGGAGATCAACAGTGGCTACCATGATGTCTCTTGTTTTCTTCTAAATAGTTGTCTATATCTTCACACACAATGAATTCATACAAAACAAAATAGTATAAAACTGATCAAAGCAGAGTAATGAAGGCATTACAGGCCTTCAAAACCAGACAATAGGAAGATCTACACTGGCTACTGTAATGTCTCTTGTTTTCTTCAAAATAGCTGTCCATATCTTCATGTATGTTGAAATTAAATAATTCAAAACAGACTAAAACTACTTTGAACAAAGAATAAAAGCATTACTGGATTTTACAGCACGAAGGTAGGAAATCAGCAATGGATACCATAATGTTTCTTTTTCTTCAAAGTACCTGTTCATTTCATCACGCAATTGATTCTCGTAAACTGTTCGGGAGAAGTTCTAGGCATGTATAAGCCTCTACATGTACACCTATCCTTTCTGCATTAGAGGGAAAAACAAAACAAAACAAACAAAACAAAACAAAATTACTAGAAAAACAAGAAACAAAAAGACAAATAACAATAGCAAAGAGCCCAAAACAATGGCAATACAGGCCTTCAGAACAGGGTGGTAGGAACATAATTAAGGTTGTTATTTTACACAGTGATCTTCAAAAGAGTTCTTCCTTTCACCAGACACAAACATGCAAAATTGTTCTAATCCTATGAATGTTAACTGTTTGAGAAATTTTTAAAAATCTATGTACTTTTCAGTGAATGATTGTTCAAAAGTATGTTGTTTTGTCTACATGTGTTTTGCATAATTTCTAAGTTTTTATTTAGTCTTGATTTGTAGTTTTATTCCATGGTAAACAGAAAAGATATGGGATATGATTTCAATTTTTTTTTGTATTTGTTAAGACTGTGAATGAATACATTGACTATTCAAGAGAATGTTTCACTTGCTAATGAAAAGAGTACTCTGTAGCTATCAGATAAAATGCTCTGTAAAAAATGATTATGTCTATTTTGTCCAGAGTATATTTTAATGCTGATTTTTCTTTATTGATTTCTTAAAGGAAGACTATAGAGTAATATCCCTAAAGAATATAGGTATAAAATGTTTCCAAAAAAAACCCCTACCAAATCAAATTCAATAGCTCATCATAAAGATCATTCACCAGGATCATGTTGGACTTATTTCAGAGACATAAGTGGAACAATATAAGCAACATAAGCAGTTCAGTAAATGTAATACAAAACCTCAGGGTGAAGGACAAAAATTATATGATCATCTCAGGAGATGTAGAATGGGTATTCAACAAAATCTAACATCTAGTCATAATAAAGCCTATGAACAAATTATGTATAGAAGGAACATATCTCATAGTAGTAGTAGTAATAGTAATAATAAGAAGAATGGCTATATATGGCACACCCAAAACCAACTAAATGGTGAAAATTTGAAAACATTTCTTCTAAAGTCTATCACAAGACTAAGGTGTCTACCTTATCATTTTAATTCAATATTTTGCTAGAAGTTTAACCAGAGCAATTAGGGCATAGAAAGAAATAAAAGGCATAGAAACAAGAACAGAAGAAATCAAAGTATTCCTGTTTGCAGATTATATGAGTCTACATATAGAAAAACCAAAAGATTATTAAAAATGATAAAGGGATTAAGTAAAGTTGCAGGATACAAAATTAAAACATAAAAAATACAATCATTTTTATGCATCAGTTAACTAACTTGCTAAAAAAGAAATCTCATTCACTGTAGCAATAAAAAACATAAAATACCTACCAATAAATTTATTCAAGCCCTTCACCCCCAGGAAGTCTCCCAGAAAGCAGCATCGCGGCCTGTCTGTTTGGGACCCGAACCTCTCACACCTGCAGAGTGGCCTGGGCTGTTTGGATCGAAAGTCTGCGCAGACCTACATCTCGGCGCAACTGTTTGGGACTGGTAGGCCCGCCATTCATCGACAGGGAACTGCCTGGAGACAGCCATCTGGGCCAGGTCTGTTTGGGCCTGTAGCCCTGCCCTTCACCCCCAGGAAGTCTCCCAGAAAGCAGCATCGCAGCCTGTCTCTTTGGGACCCAAGACTCTCAGACCCGCAGAGTGGCCTGGGCTGTTTGGATTGGGAATATTGTGGAGACTGGCATCTTGGCCAGGTCTGTTTGGGACTGGGAACTTTTCAGAAACCAACATTCTGGCCTGACTCTTTGGGACCTGTAGGCCCACCCTTCACTCACAGGGAACCTCCTGGAGACCTGCCTGGGACAAAGCACGGTGGCCTGGCCTGCCTCAGATTCCACAGCCTCCGGGCTGACCACACCCAGCATTCGCCTTACAAATTAGGGAGCCAGGAGCCCACAGAGGGGAGTTAGGACCCAGAGAGGAGGCCAAGAGCCTGTGGGGGAGCCACTGCCCCTCCAGGAACTGAGGGTGCAAGAGGTAATTGACCACACATGCAGAGAAAGCTTTGAAACACCGCTCAAAGTAAGGAAATATAGAAAAATGACAAAAGGAAAGACCAAAAGGTAGGCTCAAAGCCCTAGCCCTCCCCAAGAAAGCATAGAAGCCGTGTACATGGAAGAAAAGAGAAGCCATACACCTTAAATGTCTGAAATGATATCAAATGAAATAAATATGCAAATAGGGAAAGCTATGGAGAAATTCAAACAAGAAATACTTGCCCAGGTAAAAGAAGAATTGATAAAAACAGTGAAAGAAATAGTGAATGCATCTAATGAAAACACAGCTAAAAAATTAGAGGAACAAAGCAAACAGATAGAATCCCTGAAAGAACAATATAAGAAAAAAACAGAATGCATAAAGCAGATTCAAAGAGATATACAGGAAATGAAAAATTCTATTGAAAGCTGTAAAAACCGCCTCAATGAAAGTGAAGACAGAATTTCAGACCTCGAAGATAAGATTGCAGCCAGTGAGCAGGAAAGACAAGATCTTTTAAAAATAACAAAGAATCAGGCAATAACAATTCAACACCTGCAAGATGA
>PVJX010008067.1:0-67533 GCA_004027295.1 Dolichotis patagonum
GCTTTCTGGAAAATAACAAATCTAATTCCCAGTAAAATGTCATTAGAATTTGCCAGGTCCTATGATGGGGAAAATAAAATGCTCTTCCTAGAAATTTTTCATGCTCTGTGGTTTCTAAAAGAGATTTTGAAGACTCTGCAGAGAAAGATAATGTGGTGATACGATTTAGGGACCCACGTTAATTTCCCTGCTCTGCCAAATGTATGATGGACTCTTCTTAAACAGATAATAGACTGAAAAGCCCAGGCTGATAGTTTTTAATTTCTATGAGAATAAGGGGCCCTGGAATCACTCCGTTTGGGCTCCCTCCTATCACTTACTAGTTGTGTGTCATTGAGCACCTTCTCTAATGTCACAGGGGCCTAATTTTGTTGTCTGTACAATGAGGCTAATGGTATAATTTCCCTACTGTCTTTGTGAAGAGCTTTCCACAGGTTACTCCAGGTTAAGCACTGAGCGTGGTACTCAGCACATCCATAGTGGCGGTGATCATAAAGCTTTTCCTGTTTCTCTTCTCCTATGAGCGAATTCTTTCATTGAAACGACCCTTCCTTGGTATTCACCTTTCCTTCCTGAATTGATTGAGTGGCTCTGCACTCCATTGGTAGAGATGCTCTCACGGGGTGGTTTTGTGCACCCACAGGGACCTACAATGGTGGCTTATTGTGTCATTCTGAGCTCTCCTTAAACGTCCCTGGCCGTGAACTTGGTGGGGAAAGGTTTGGTGAGTTGAATCATTAGATGCTGAAGTGTAAGGCGAGAAGATTCCACTCCTTTCTTGTGATAATTGAAATCATTTCAATTCATTTCCTTCTTGGTTGGGCATGTTTTCAATAGTGAACAAATCTTGGGGGAATCCATTGACCTGAGCAATCATATAATGCATGGAGTTAATAGACAAAAAATGATATTCATCTTCAGTTTATAATAGCATTCTCTGCAGCCGTGCCTAAATGCAGAGGTGGCGAAGGACACCAGAGGAGCCACAGCCATGCCACCAGCAGATGTGTGACCTTTGTTGTATCTCACAATTATTTGATCTGTGGTGAAATAAAATAAAAACCAACACAAGTTTTGACACTAAGATAAATTATAAATTATGGAAGTCTATGCCACTGAGGATCTTGTAAACAACAGGCTGGTCTCTTAGCAACAGACCAAGGAGCGAGCAGGTTGTTGATAGGAAGGCAGAAGACAGTATTGTTTTGCAGGGATTGCTACCAGGGACCGGAACCAGCATTTGAACACCTGTCCCAGGCCCCTTTCTCTGCCCAGCCCTTCTCTTCCCCAGCGTCCAACTGTGACACAAAAAATGCTCTGGAGCTGGCATCCTTGTCACCAACCCAGGTCACCGGGCCCAAGGAGAGACGGAGGGATATAGGAACGGGAAGAGCCAGGAAACGAATAAGGTGTTCAGAGTACGTGTAAGGGGAAGACGGGGATGAATCCGTGTTTATGTGACACTTTCTGAAATTACAGCTTGAAACAGTGTTGGGGGTGGGGGCTCCTTTCTTCCCCGCCCCCACCTCCCTTTGGCTTTTCAAATCTCACTTAAGGTGGCTGCATGAAGGAATTTAGACAAGATTTTGACAATGTGCCAAAATGGTTTATTTTTAAATGTTGTTCCCGAAAGCACCAGAATATTAAGTTGGAGCAAATGTTGTTTGAAGGTGTAGAAGGGTTGTGGTCATGCAGACACCCCTGGAAGATCTGGAGACCTCAGTTCACAAAGGTGGAAGGACAAGAAGACTGGTGACCTGCAAGTGTTTTTACAAGTAGCCGTGTGTGTGTGTGTGTGTGTGTGCATGTGTGGGTGTGCGTGTGTGTGCATGTGTGCATGTGCGTGTGCATGTGTGTGTGTGCATGTATGTGAGTATGTGTGTGTGAGTGCATGTGTGTGTGAGTGCGTGTGTGTGTGCGCATGTGTGTGTGCGTCTGTGCGTGTGTGTGTGAGTGTGTATGTTCCTGTGAGTGTGAGTGAGTGTGTCTCAGTGCAGAGCATCCTCAGGGTTGGGTTGGGGTGAGAGGTTTCCTTTAATTAATTAGATGTTTACCTCCATGATCTTCCCACTGTGATTTAGAAAATCACCTGCCCACATGTTGGAAAAGAGATTCTGCACAGTCTCTCGGAGTGGAATTTTGATAGAAAAAGAGCCTATGATCTTAGCAGCAAATGGTTCTCTCTGGGGGACAGAAACAGCCAGATCTACATCATCTGAAGTACAGACCGAGGGACCTGCCACACCAGCGTAGGGCACTGAGAACATACCCGCCCCTGGTTGTTTGGGGGCTGCCTGACCTGTGTTTCCCTCTGATGTACTGACTTCCTGCATTTTATTTTTACATAATAAAAGTAGCCAGCTAAATGATGACTACTTGTGATTTATTTGGCACGTGGGTTTAAACTTTTCATAGGGATAAATTTTCTATTTGAAAAGAAAGAGAAAATCCTCAGCTGCTCCCCTGGGCCTCATTTTTGGGGGCTCCTCTGATGTCACAATCGGAGGCTGAGTGACTTCTGAAGTGATTAGCTCCTTCCAGAGACTGGAGAATACATTTGTGCTGGGAAGCGGTCTCTGGGGACAAAACCCTACCCAGGGTAAGTCCCTGGCCCTGTGGGGAAGGAGCTGCAGGTGTGTGAGATGCCTGTCAAGGTCCCTGGGTATGACCCCTCCACAAACACAGGTCCTGTACCCCAGCCTCCTGCAGTGAGGGCTCAGTTACCTATCCCATGGATGGAACCACAGGGCCCTGCAATGTCAGCTCACTTTGCAAACCCAAAGCCAGAGCCCATGTCCCTTTCAAGGAAGGGACAACTACAAAATCCATGTTGTTCACCAGGCCTCTCCTGACCCAGAAAGAAGCTTTGCTCTTCCCCTTACATGGCCTTGCTTTTCTTTCTAATGTTAATTACAGTCCTCATAACAATGATCACAGTTCTCTCTTTCTCCTGCTCTACCTTCCTCTTCTTTCCCTACCTCTTCGTCTCTTTCTCCTTCTTCACCTTCTTCATCTTTCTCTTTTTCTTCTCCTTCCTCCTCCTTCTCTTCTTCCAAAAATGCATCACTATGCATTGCCATGAAAAATAAACAATACCCCAGATATAAACTTGGAAGGAAATGTCCCCCCTCATCCGCTCTCGTCATCATATAAACATACTGCCCCTCCCACTAACATTTTAGAACATCTGAGCACTGAACGTGCACTCTCTGTCTTGCAAACAAGTACTAATAAAAATAAATACATATAGTAAAATGTCAAAAATAGTACAACCCTCCCTTCCTCCCTCATTTGCTTATCACAGTACATTTTGAAGAAATAAAAAGTGACCCATGTCTTTGGCCTGTTCCAGTTTCGCTTATCTCACCCTATCTTGTGAACAATGGGGATCCCGGTTAAGTGTTAGCCCCTTTAATCTGTGACTGCAAACCACCAATATGTGCTTTTCCAGAGCCTGACATCTGTGAATTAGGCAAAGTTCAAGTCTGGAGCCCTCACTTAGAATGTAAGCAAACAAGTCTAGTAAGTTCTGAGCTCGGCGTGGTGAGCTATCCTTTCGGGTTTGATCAGGGCGCTGCATTTCCGTGGGGTGGCCCCGTGCTGTGTGCTCGCAGCAGGGAGCATGCTGAGCAGGGCACAGGCGGCAGAAAGCTCACACTTACCTCCGATGGGCCTGGAGCTCACGAGAAGGGCAGCAGGCAGCAGTCATTGTCTCAGCTCTGGGAGCCGGCTAGGGACAGTCTTCTGCAGGCCTGGTGTCAATCGCATGCTCACCAGTGCCCATGTGATCCTGGGACCTGGAAGCCCTCTCCTCACCCCACTGCCCTGGCTGGCCCTACCTGCATCTGGTGAGGCTGGACAGGCCCAGGCAGACAGCAGGTCAAGCTGGCTCCTGTGAGCTTGGTTCCCTCCGGGCGGCTGGCTGAGTCCTGCCCAGCGCCTCGCCCAGTGTGAGCCCACTCGCCACGCGGCACCTCTGGGCCCCCCGCCCCACAATGCAGCACTGTGCTGGCAGCCGCTCAGCTCAAGACTAAACATTTGGCTCCGTTTCAACACGGCTGCCAAGAATTGGCAGCCGGAGAGCTGCGGGGAAGCAGTAGGCTGCTAACCCTTTTCACATTTTTAATTAGATCCACACACCCATGTCTTTGAGCCATCATAAATATACAGATGACATAGCGAGTATTATTCAGGGTTAATAAAAAAAAAGGGAAGCAAACTCTACCAGGGTATAGCTTATCTTAGGAAAACAATGTACCTGTCCTAGTTTGGGGCCCGGGAGGAGACGGAGGACAGAGCGGACAAAGCCGAGTCAAAGGGCAGGAAGCACCCAGGATCCTGAACCTGAGTCCTTGGTCTCTAAATGTCGACCTGGCTTGGAGATCACAACCAGAAGGGGGCATTCTTGGCAACGCTCAGCCCACAGCTGGAATGAGGTGTCCTTGAAGCCTTCCTCCTCTTTTGCAGGGTGACAGCCTCGACACTGCCACGGAGCTATGGCATTTGCACCTCTACCCTAAAGAAGTGACTTTTATACCTGCCATTGTTTTGATTTTGTCTCTTTGTCTCCTGCTCTTCGTTATCCTGAGTGTCCCTCGCTGCACAACAATTTCCACTGCTTCGTACTCTACCAAACGCACTGCCAGCCTGCTCGGCTGCTCCCATGGAGAGCCAGCTGCCCCGCTCCCAGGGTGATGGCACAGGGACAGGCAAGAGAATTCCTGTCTGTAGCTAGGCTGTGTTGCTGGTTCGGCTGCGTGATTTTGGTTGTGTGATTTCAAAGCCTATCCCTTGGGTTTCTTGCTCTGAAGGATCCTGAAATAATTCTGACCCCATAGATTGGTCTGGGGTTTAAATCAGGACATGTGTGCAAGGCCCACAGTATAAGAGCAGTCCGTGTGTGATATTTATTATGATTACTATGATGGGGAGTGTTGGTGGTCAGGCACCTGTCCCTTGGTGGACCAGCTACCAAGCAGAGACTCTCTTCCCCGCCCTATCTGTCCTCTCCAGTGTGGCCGAGACTGCTATGCCCCTCAGGCAACTGGCCCTGTGTTACCTTGCTGCAAGCCCACCAGAGCGGGGATTGACCCAGGCCTGTGCAAGGTTCTGCATGCCTTTAATTTCAAAGACATGTCAAGGAGGAAATGAAACACTTGAAACACCCAGAAAAAGTCTCTCTGGTCGTCCCATCAGAGAGCACAAATTTATAAATAGAAGTGTGATGACTATCAAACACACACAGACACACATACACACACACACACACACACACACCACTGGCGTCATCTATTTACGGTGAACTCACCACCCTCCAGGAAACCCCAGGGCATTTTGTGGATGTTCCTCAGGGTTTGGTCTCTCCCCTCTTGTCCTTCTTTTGTTTATTTTGTCTCCCATGGAGCTTGAAAATGGTGACCACAGCAAAAGGCGTTTGCTCTGTACTCTTCCTATAGGACAGGCAGACGAACGGGGATAACTTGCTCTAATTAGGGGGCCTGGAGATAATTGTTGGCCCAGTGCAGTCTGTCTCTCAGCAGGCTGAGAACAGCCTGTGTCTGGTGGTACCTGGCATTGTCACTGATCCTTGCAATTCTTTGCTCCCCAAACACCTTCCCTCCTTCTTCCCTGCATCCACCACACCAGTGATGGGGAATTCTCTTTAATTCCGAGAAGAGAAGGTGCTGAAGCTGTCTCTCTGTCACACACACAGATAACGGAACACAGCCACCGTGTGAGTGTTGTCTCACCTGGCGGTGAGAGCTGTGGTTGCTGCCCCAGCCGTGGAGACATGGCTTTGCACCTGGCTGAGTCCTGTGTAGTTCCACAATCCCAGTCGTCCTCCGATGGAGAGGATCGCTTGCTCATTACCACTTATTCAAACAAGGAGCAGCAGGTGACTTCCACGAAGGTGAACCGATGTGTATCATGGACAATGTCCTTCCTGGAGCGAGAGGTGCCAGACGGTAGCATCGCACGTCTTGTTTGGGATGCACTGAAGCCAAGAGGCCCTGCAGCCTCCTGACCCCTCCCAAGCTATTCATGAATCAGGGGAAGTGGGGCGGGTGATGTAATGAATGCGTTTCCTATGTGTGAGGTGCGTCAGTGTGTTGGAGCCGCCATAGCACAACAGCGTCGACGAAGAGGCCGAAACCAGACACTGGCTTCCTCACAGTTCTAGCCTGGAAGAAGTCCACGGTCAAAGTCCCAACTCATTTGATTTCTCCCATTCTGGTTATGTACAGGACAAGGCCTCTCCTTGGTGTGACAACCTGGAAACAGAGGGAACTGTCATGCGTCTATCATTAAAGCACTAATCCTAATACAGTCACATCAAGACCCTGCCTTTATGGTCATGTTCACCATTAACTCTTTCCTTAGAAGTCGCATCTTTAAATACAACCACACTGAGGCTAGGGTTTCAACATATACATTTTGAAGAAATGGGAATTTCCAGTCTATAACAGAAACATTTCCTCTCTGATTAGAATGTGACAGAGTCAAGTTGGGCTTCTGCTGTCACTGTGCTGCCTGCCAGCTGTGTGACCTTCCTAGAAGCGGATAGCTAGCATTCAGTCTGATGACTCGAGGATCAGGCCTACCTGGACAGGGCCTGGGGAAAGGAGATGGACATGTAAGCCCTGTCTCTGACACCTCCACGGAGTGTGACCTTTGCAAAATGACCTGCTTGAATCTGTGGTCTTCAGTGAGGACCCTTGGGGTTCTGGGGTGTGAGCTACTGAATGAGTCCAAGCAGACACCAAGGGTGGGGACCAGGGCGCTTCTCCAGGAGACTGATAGGTACACAATGGGCACAGTTATTATGTCAGAAAATTAATTTATCTTTGTCCTTTTTGACCAAAGAATGAAAGTCACCCTGAATAAACTTCCAGGTCGCCATCATACAGAGCTTCCCTTGCCCATGCTGAGGGCAAAGTTGCATTCAATCCATTGGTATACACAATTCCTGAGTAAAAAATACTTTGAACCATCCCATTTGCAGAACATTGTAGCTTAACATGTTAGGCTACTTTACATGAGCTCAGGACACTCACACCAGCTCACAACTGGCCGAAAGTGTGTAACATGAAGCTGATTTTATAATAAAGTGTTGAGTGTCTCATGTCATTTATTGAGCACTATACTTAAAATGGAAAGCAGAAGGGGTGGGGGAGAAGCTCTGATGCCATTGTAAATGTCTTAAGTAGAATCAACACGGGCTGTGGACTTTCCATGCATGCCCTGGCCCGCAGTAGCAAAGTCGGGTTGTCATTAACTTCACCAGTATCAGAACAAAGCATTTGCCCTACATTTTCTGAGTACCGATTGTGCACCAAGCTCTAGGCCAAGCTTAGGGCAGTGCGGTGAATGTGCACAGCTTCTGCCTGTGAGAACCTTGTTGCCTTCCTTACAGCTTCCTTACTCCATGCCAGTTCCAATTGATCTCTGAGTTTCCTGGAAGCCAAGGCAAAGAGAAAGAGCAGGTAATGTAAACTTTTGTTTACGTATTTGTTTTGTTTTAATGAAGAGGACACCCAAGCCAATGGGAGGAAGATCAAAGTCACCAGGCATTGTCCGATTGCCCCGACCTGGGAAGGGCACTGTCCTAATCAGGAACATCTGTGACCCCCCAAAACACAGCCAAAGCATGGTATCTAGGTGAGAGAGGTAGCATTCAGCAGTGAGAGGGACTGTATTTACGAAACCCATTCACACTGCTCTACAAGCCGTAAGGAAGCCACACACAGTACAGTCTTCCTCTTTCTCTCCCGGGTTAGGGTACAGCTTGAAAGACTGGAACAGCACAGAGGCAGACTGCAGAGAAAATATCATCTTTATTTATTTTCATTTTATACATAGCACACCTCTTTGGACTTACTTTCAGGAAAGAGTTTAATAGATTCACACGAAATGAATTTAAACAAGGAATGTCCAGGTAAAATCACAAAGAGATGGAGGAGATAGATCATCAGCGAACTGATAGGAATTACTCCATGTCGGTGCCAATTTATCTCTGAGTTTCCTGGAAGCCAAGGCAAAGAGAAAGTACGGTTGATGTAAACTTTTGTTTACATATTTGTTTTGTGTTGTTGAAGAGGACAGACACCAAATCCTCTGGGGAGATCTAGTTACTATTATGGACAACGTCCAAAGCCTTAGCTTTTAGAATGAATGCATACCTCATTTCTTATAATGGCTTTCCATAATGACTCTCAGTAAAACGCAAAGATATAACAAAACACAACTCCGTGGAGGTGATTTGGCAAAGGGCTAGATAAAGCGGTCCAAGTGGAGAGCTTTCTGGGGATTTAACTCAATAAGAAATCTTAGCTCAAGGTAGCCCCTAACAGGAGCGGATAAATGGCATATGCTTTCCGCAGTCTTCTTCCATATCTTCAGATATAGATTTGGTAAAAGTTAGAGAAGAAAATTTGACACTGCTGACAGAGGACAGCCAATAGAGAAAGTGAAAAGTATTGCTAATTGATTAAAAAATTATACCATGTGGGTAGCAGACAAGTGACTAATATTGTAAAAATCTACTTTTTATACTGATTGATTAGACCATCAGTCAATCAATGAATTTAATAGCTATAGATCACCACCTTGGTCATTCCCGTATCTGGCCATCCCCCGTTGTGGCATGCAAAGGTATTTGGTGAATGCTTTTGGAATTGAAATCCTAAGCATAGTTGGCAAAATCCTAAAGTTTCCCTGTCTCCTCTTCCTCCTTGCAAAGCCACCTTGACGGTTGTTCAAATCCAGAGCTACTGCATCAGCGCACAGCCACTGTGGTCACCGAGGCACCATCAGGGCCGAGACCCTGTGTGGTCTGCCCTGCTGGCCACTCTTGCTGCCTTCTGTGTGCTGGGAAATGGAGATTTGTCCCCAGCTCCTGGCAAGAGGTCTTTTTCCTGACTGCTGGTCTAAGACAGCAAACAGTGCTCCACCTGTACCCCTCTTTATTTTTCTCCACAGCAATTCACATCATTCTCTTCACCTGAAGTGGAGCCATATTTTTACATAGGAGCTCTCTTCCTTACTAGGCTGCGAGCTCCCAGAGGTTGGGGACTGCACAGCGTCTCCAAAGCATAGGCACAGGCCTGACGTATGACCTCCCAGGGACAGGTATAAACTGCATAAAGTGAACAAATGAGTGAAGAAATGAGAGCACACTTCCGGACCTCGACTATGCTGCGTGGTGTCCTTACGCCTTTTCCTGTGGGAGGGCAATTGTTGTTGATTATCTGTTGTTGGTTAACAAAAGCGCAAGTCATTATGCTCTGCAGGAAGAAGCTTCTCTGCTGTCTTCCTTGTTTTTGAGTTTTGGTTGGACCCGGACCCTGTGGTGCCCCTTGTGTGGACATCAGAAATCCTGTGCTCTATCAGCGTGCCTTATCCGCAGAATTGTGATTGTCCTGCTGTGTTTCCATGTGCCTTGGGACCCTTCAGTCCTCCAAGCCCTAGACCGTGGCCCTCCCTCTGCATCCTTCTGGTTGGACCACAGCGTCCCCATCCCCGTGTCTCAGGCTCCCTGTCGATCACACGTGGTGATGCTTAGATCTCCGTCTGTTCAAACCTCTCTCACCTTCTCTTCCCTGTAGCATCCAAACCTAGGGCTCCAGACCAGGGGCACCTGGCTGTCATGGTCCTGCACTAGAGCCCCAGACACTGCTCTCTCACTTTCCTCTCTCTCTCTCTCTCTCTCTCTCTCTCTCTCTCTCTCCTTCTCTCTCCTGCCAGCCATGTCTGGCATTTAAACCTGCTCATTCTATCTAGACAGCAAGCTTCTGGAAGGCAGACACCACCTTCTCCCTTGCCCGTGTGGACATAGCTCTGGAGCCCCGCTTTACAGTATTAAGCTGCTAATAAGCATGTGTTGGCTGAATTATTAATTCAATAACAAACCGCAAGAGAGTTTTCTGCTTGAATGCATGAACGTAAACATATGCATGGGGGTAGATCTAGTCATTTTCTTGCATTTTAAATTTTATGTCTTACATTTGTGTTTCTACCAGCCATATTGGCCTCCTCTTAAGAGAATCGGTAAAAATGAATCTCTTAATCAATCATGCTATATTAATTGCTATCCTTTATAGTGCATGTGTGTGTGTGTGCGCGCGCACTTGTGTGTGTGTGTGTGTGTGTGTGTGTGTGTGTGTGTGTGTAATGAACTCCAGGGTCCCTGCACTGAACTACATCTGCAGTTCTTTTTAAGTTATTTTTTTATGAGATCTCTGGCCAGGGGTTTAGCTCAGTGGCACAAGCGCCTGCCTGGCAAGCCCAAGGTCATAGGTTTGGTCCCCGGTACCAAAAAAAAAAAAAAGACCTCTCTAAATTGCCTACGCTGGGCACCAACTTGTCATCCTCTGGCCTCAGTCCCTCTGAGTGCTGAGACTACAGGCATGCCCATCTAATACAAACAATTTATTGGTTTTAGTTTCATATTTATCTTATCTTGTGCAGCAAAATGGCTCCTGGGCTCTGTTCTACAAATACTGAAGAGTTTGCAGGCAGCTGGGCCTGTTGAGGAAGTGCAGGAGGCACTGACCACCTGCATGGCTCCTGACGAGGACTTTGGACCGTATCTTTTAAAAATCTGAAATAAGATTCAAGAGGCTCTTGGCTGGGGATCAGCAAACTTAATTTTTTTTTCTTTTGTCACAGATAAGACAATCAATATTTTAGGCTGCATGGACCTTACAGTCTTCATCATCCTAATTACTAAATCCCACGGTTGTAGCACAGACGGCATGGAAATGAATGACCATGCCTGTGTTCCCATGATATTTTATTTATGGTACTAAAATTTGAATTTCATATAATTTTCACCATGTGGCATGAAGTATTATTCTTCCTTTGATTTTTTTAAAAAAATATTTTGCATTGTAAAATGCATCTTTAGCTTACAAGCGAGGAGAAAGAGGAACAGGACTAGATTTGGCCAGCAGACTGCACCTGGCCGACCTTGGTATTAGACCCTCTGTCCCCGCACACACCTTTAAACGACTGGGAGATGGAAGGCACACGAGGAAACCCAGGTCCTGGGCCATACAAACCCCAGCTCTTCCGACCCCATCTCCAGGGTCCTCACCAGCATGGGGGAAAGGGGTCTCTTACAGCTCCCCGTTCTCCCACAGTACATGGCTGAGCATCTAGCAAAAGGAAAATAATGTTTTCTGGATTAATTGTTAGCAAAAAGTACTTTGGTAACCAGAGCAAGCCACTGCCAGATTGTTCTCCAAGGCAAGCGACAGTCCTGAAGGGTTCTGGGCAGATGTGGGACTCCAGCCAGGACGCCAAGGAGCAGATGAGCAGGAGTCACTGATCCGCACTGCTCAGCTCTGTTATTTCATGCAGCTGAAGACTGAGCTCAAGGAAGAAGAGGACAGGAGGAGGCTTGGATTCGTCCCGACCTGCCGCCCCGGGGAGCCATGGAGGAAGCACCGAGTGGGCTGAGGCTGCTCCAGGGGAGCCCCAGCATCCGATGAAAAGGATGTGTTACATGCAATATTTCTGAAAATGGAAGTGAAAGACTAAAATCCTGCAATGAACAAAACATCAACATTCAGAGTCAAGATTTAATCTCCTGCGCCTTTGACTCGCCTTACCTACTTCTCCGTAGTTTGCTATGTGGATGCTGACTTTATTGCAAAAAAAAGGATACTTCTTTTGTCTTGGATTTGTTTTTGCAATAATGTTGAAAGTTTAAAATACTGGATTTTCTGGTAAACACTGTACAGGATTTGAAGCTGGCAAAAGGACATTTCCACCATCTCATCTTTTAAGGACACAGAGGACACTTAGCTGACCCAGCACCCCAGAATTCACTCGTAACCCTTGAGCAGTGGTGTCTTTTTGCTATCATTCCATCAGGTTTGTTCACCTTCTGGTACAGAAGAAATGCTACACATGTCTCTCGAATCCAGTGCCAGGCCAGGTATTTCTCTAAATTATAAAATGTCTGGTTGCTAGTATTTCTCTTATGAAGGCGCAGCACTTACGCATGTGTGCCTTGAAACAGTTTATTCCAAGCGGACCACAACCCAAGTGTGGAGATTTTAAGTCCTGTACTAAGCTCTAGTACCTCACTGGGTGTGGTGCTGAGTTCTCCCACACAAACCAAGTGAAGCTAGACTGTAGGATTTTGTGTAGTTCACCAAAAGTAATGCTTATTATATATTCTGCAAAATTAAGGCTTTTAAAAATATTATGGAACTATTTTATTTTCTTAGATTCCCCAAATATACATACAAACATGGCCCTGGAACTTCCTTTCCTCACTGCCGATAGAAATCTCTTTTCCTTCACCAGTGTCCTAGACAAGTAAATAACAGTAATAAGAGAAACTCCTAAGGCATCTTTGTTTTGCAACTCATTGCATATTTAAAATCGTCAACAGAGAAGATGTTGAATGCTCTCAACATGAATGATAAATGTCTAAAGTGAGGCAGATACCCGTTACCTGATGTGATCTTTAGTCATGGTATAAATGTATTAAAATGTCACACTGCACCCTATAAATGCAGTCATCAAGTGTCACTTAAAAATAAGAAATATTTATCTAAAAAAAAAAGAAAATGGAAGGATCTTCACCCTGATCTTGCCTTTTGAGACTTACTAAGGGTGACTCTTTAGGGCTACCTTTACCTTTTTTCCCTGGAGGGTCTCCTCTGTAATATCTCCTTGGTCAAATGTCTACAGCGATGGATGCCTTAGTCAGAACCAAAACAGACATGGGTAGTGGTGACCAGCCTCTCCCCAGATCAGTCATGGGTAGCTGCAGATCTCCCCAAGGAGAAGGAAGGAGAAACAGTATTTTAATGCCTGTGGTAGTTGTTGCCCTTTCTAATTCTTCTCTGACCTCAAGGCTGAATTGTTCAGTCAAAGAAGCCTTTGACGGAAGCAGAGATCTTATGCTTCAGAGATCACAAGACTGACCTTTTGCTGCAAAAGCGCCTGAAGGTGAAATTGAGCCAAGTTCAAAGGGAAGTCTAATCCAGGGCTCCCAAGGGTCTAACTCCCTTGGGAACCCTTGGGATATGAGCTGCTGCTCCACGCTGTCCACTCTGATTATTATGGGAATCTTTAGAATCCACAAGATGTTGTCACCCTCTTGGGACAAAATGGTTTCTGGGATCCTACATGATCCCCCCTTTATTCAGTCAACAACAAATACTCATCTATTTTGTGCCACACGTACTCCTCCTCCACAGGTGCTGAGTTCAAAAATCTTTCTTTGTGGGTCCACCCTTGCCCACGTTAGAGGAGCCATTTGTTCTTCTGCCACGTCAACATCATTTGAAGAATTGGTCTCTGCAGAAACACTGGCAAGTCAGTTCCCTAAGTGGTTTCTTAGGTCTCTCCAGCAGAATCCTCCCTCTATTCTATCCTGTTGAGCTGTAGTGAATAGCTTCTCGCCTATAAATGCTAACGTGTCCTCTTCCTCTCCCCCTTCCTTCTCTTGCTTCTGCTTCTTTTGGGAACATACTGCTCCCCCTGCTCCCTGGGGAGGACTGCTCTCAACCCCGAGCTTCTCAGAGTCCAGGTCTGCAAGAGAATACAGTGGTTAGTCCTTCCTCTGGAAAAGTCCTGAAAACAGACTAGTAAAAGCCACCCAGCACTAAGACCCACAAGTTTCATTGACTCCTAATACTTTTCCTCGCATCGCATACATGATCAGAGATCTAAACAACAACAACAACAAAATGGAAAATGAATTAGTCTCTGGGTACTTGACCAGGAGACAGGAAGGGTCCCAGTGTCTGGTCCCATCTTGAGTAGATGTCCATGCAAACTCCCCTAAATTGAAATGGAAGATGGCTGCAAGCTTCTTCTGATGTGAGGCTTCTGGGAAGACATTTGCAAAGCCCGTGGAACCCAGGATCCTGTGCATGGTGGTGGGGTTGGGTGGGAAGAGGATGCTTCAGGTGCGGATGTGTGGAGATGCTGGGGCCGCCCTCTACCTACTCTGAGCCCCAGGCCCTGTGTCCAGGCTGAGAATGTGTCCTGCGTGTGGTTAATGATATCGTCTTCCTAGATCGTAGGCCAGGCCCTCGTCACCCATGCTTCACCTCAGGAGCCTCCAGGCATGCACACCAGATGAAGTACACAGGGCCTGGCAAGACCTGGAGGCGGTCCACTGCCCACCATCAGACGGGGTTGATGTGGGCCCAAAGGAGGTGGGCTTTGCAGACCTGAAGACTTCAGTTCAAACCTCGGTTCTCCCATTTCCTGAACTTTTGACTTTGGGACTGAACATCCATTTCCTTACCCCTTGGAGAGGTGGCCACTAGAATGTCTCTCCCCTAACGTCATTGGGAGGACTGAGGTCAACGCTTGAGCTGGGGAGGCGGACGCCCCACACAAAGCAGGACCTCAGCAAGTATTGTTGCCTGAAACCCAGATTATATTGAGAAGCACTCTTCAAGTCTGCAAAGCCCGCTCCCTTGGGCCCATGTCAACTCCGTCTGAAGGTAGACAGTGGATCGCGTCCAGGCCTTGCCAGCTCCTGTGTACTTCATCTGGTGTGTAAGTCTCTGCTCTCTGACTCCTCTCTTGTTTCCCCCTCTGATCATCATCCCTCTGGCTGGGTTCCACCCAACACTTTTCTCTGTATTACCATGACACGCACTGCTGTATCCAGCATCGCTGCACCGACCTGCTGTGCCCCTTCCAGACACCCCCTCCTTTCCCACCTGACCCATGCTTATGGGTCACTGGTCCTCCGAGAAGTGACTTTTTACTAAGGTGCCTGTTTTTCTGCATCTGGACTTAAGTCTCACGATAGCATACAATAGTATGCATAGCATTCAGCCTTTTGAACCCTGCCTTACAACTTACCTTAGTAAACTGCAGGTGCTTGGAGAGTAGGGACTTTACCCTTCACCTCTCTGTGTCTCCCAGACACAGAGGAAGCTTGCCAGCCAGGAAACTTCCTATCATTATCTTCATATCTTTACCTGGTCATGCTGGGTAGCAAAGTATCCCCCAAACTCAAGCGCTTCTTGCCACAAAGGATTATTGTTATGCTTACATTTATGACAATTGTGGGTCCATAGCAAATCTCCTTCTGGTTGGTCTTTGTTCTGTGCCTAGACTGGAGGTATAGTCCCTCTCTGGTACTAAACCTTCACAAGGCAGTCAGCTGATGGTGGCCAGTCATGGCTGCCCCCTGCTGCAAGGAGAGGCTTCTGTCACCCCTGCTGACTTTACTGACCTTAGCACATCATGTGATCAAGCCCGATCTTTCCGATGAAGGGTATATGTAGTCCGGGGACGGGGCGCTGCCCTCTCCAAGGCATCTGGCAGGGATGTATGATCATCCTGCACAGGAAGAGGTGGCCAGTAGTTAAACACAGTATTAGAGTCTACACAAGTGGTTATTCCCACACACTTGTAAATCATGGGATGCTACTAAAATGGAACAAATTTATGTCATTGTAAATTATCTCTGAGCATGGGATTTAGCTCAGCAGCATAAGCGCCTGCCTTACAAGCTCATGATTGTGAGTTCGATTCCGGGTACTGATGAAAAAAAAAAGTAAAGAAACAAGTAATCTCTGAAACCCAGAGTCTGACAGTGATCAGGACACTACAGTACAGGTGCCGTCTGCCCAATTAGAAAGTCCACTGTTATAAAGAGCTATTCATGTGTTCTCTGAGTTCTAAGTACTAGGAATAAATATTCTTTCCTCTTTTCTACCCTTTGCCTAGGAAACACTCTTTCTTGTTTCATTGCCTACAAGGAAGCTCAGACCTAAGAGATGGCTCACCTTGGAGAATTATGCAAATATCTGTGACAATTCTTTTCCACAACTGGCACATCTAGCATCATCTTATTTTACATCCACCCTTATTCACTCAGATGAGATCTTACCATGCTGTGGTTCTCGTGAGCTGCTTTAAATGCAGGCATTATGAACACATGTGCCTATCTTGGGCATCCGCTCGGAGGCTCCTCGAAGTGCCTCTTCCTCCCCTTGGCCTTCCTCATGCTCTTGCTCAATGCTTTAGCTTTGCCTTGAAGGAATAAATGAAAACACATGTGGGAGACAAATAACTCCTTGTCCTTCCAAATATGCCATGAACTGCCTGATCAAAGAGAAATGAGAAAAGCCACTTTCCAGACAGGGCCCCAGGGGTTCCTGAACCCAGCCCGTCTCTCTGGTGCAGGAAGGACAGATACCCAAGTCTGCTCCAGCTTCCCAAGGCCCCTGCAGACCCAGCACCTTTGCCCCCCTCATCAGTCAGAGGAAGCATGGGCAGAATCCCTTCTGCATGGAGGGGCCGTGGGAAACAGGATAGCACACAGACTCTGCCCCAGCAGGTGGCCCTTTTGGGTAACAGGCAGGCAGATAAAACTGGAAGTGCCTGGTACTTGTGTCTTCTAGGGCGAGCTAGTTTGACTCTTGGGACACACAACTGGTCTGTTCCCCAAACATAAAATAACAGTTTTGTCTTCTGTGGGGACCAGCCAGATGGACTTCACACTAGGTTGACTGCTCCATGCCCCACTGAGAGCCTTGCATGTGTCCTCTGGATGAAAGCAAAACCCTGAAACTCGAGTTAGAAGGCTCTCCCTTCTTGTTCTCCATCTGCTGAGCTTCTCGTCTTCTCAATATTGTATGTGCTCTTATGCAAGACCATACCTTTGCAGCTACCTTCAAGATGATGATGGTGATGATGGTGGTGATGATGATGGTGGAGATAATGATGGTGATGGTGAAGATGATATTGGTGATAATGGTGGTGATGATGATGGTGGTGATAATGATGGTGATGATGGTGGTGGTGAATATGATGATGGTGATGATGATGATGATGGTGATGATGGTGATGGTGGTGGTGATGATGGTGGTGATGGTGATGATGGTGGTGATGATGATGGTGGTGGTGATGATGATGATGGTGGTGGTGGTGATGGTGGTGATGATGGTGATGGTGATGATGATGGTGGTGGTGGTGATGGTGATGATGGTGATGATGGTGGTGGTGGTAATGATGGTTGTGATGATGATTGTGGTGGTTTTGATGATGTTGGTGATGGTGGTAGTGATGATGGTGGTGATGATGATGCTGGTAATTATGATGGTGATGATGGTGGTGATGATGATGATGGTGGTGATGATGATGCTGGTAATTATTATGATGGTGATGATGGTGGTGATGATGATGGTGGTGATGATGATGGTAGTGGTAGTATTACCAAGAGTGATGAGAATAATAAGCTATAATGGCTAAGCTGTGTTCATCCAACCTGTTCAACTCCAAACATCTTTAGGGGCCTCCCTTTTCATCTCTGAATGCAGTATGCCACCCCCCCCAATGCTACCAACATGCATTGTAATATTGTGCTTAGGAGTCTTTGCTCATAACCAATGAGTCTTGCTTCTTTGAGACAAATGTCGTGCTCTGCTTTCCTTCCTGTCCCCACCCTGAGCTTGGTGGCTGGGATTTAGGGAATGTAGAAGGAAGGCTTGTCACATGAGATGGAGGGAGAAGCTCCTGGGGACCCTGGCCATTGTTAACAGTGGAGACAGTGGGAGGGATCAGAAGAATCTGCTCTGCACCCAAGGTATGTCCACACTCAAGTCAAAGGGAGGCAGAGGGGCCGGAAGCTTCCCTCTGGGGAAGGTCCCAAAGGTGGGGGACTGAGTGCTCACCCCTTGAAGTGGGTCTGGGCTGGCTGCCCGGTGCCGAGCAGGTCTGGTCTGAGAAGAACCAGGAAGAGGCAGGGTTTCACAAACAGCATGATGGCAGTGCTGAGCCATTACCACCCTCACTGCAGGAAACTGCAGCGGGTAGAAACAAGGCAGGATGACAAGGACAGGGAGCGTGTGTCCTCATGGTAGTAAGGAACGAAAATTATAATCAATGGCCACGGTGACCCCTCCTGTTAGAAGCATCATGGGAGACAAGCCTATAATTTTAAAACATTCTTCGTCACACTTTAAAGGAATGTAAACTGAAATAGGTGGAATTAAGTTTAATGGTGTATTTTACATAACTCGATTTAGCCACACTATTATTATTCCGGCCTGAAAAACTCTTTAGAAGTATGAATTGATCACCTCCATCAGCGATTTCTTGACTTCCTTTTATGTGCACATCCCAATTCAGACCAGGCCAGGGGAGGCTCAGGACTCAGGCACTGGGCCGAGGGGACTCGGAAGCGAGGTTTCTACACTGCCCCTGGGTCTGAGATCCCTCTAATTACTTTTCCAAGACAGCGGATAAAACTCAGGGCTTTTACGCTGGGTCACATTCCCAGCCTTTCCTTACTGTGTTCTTTGAGCATAGGTCTGGCTAAGTCTCTAAGGTTCCTATGCTCTTGAACTTGTGATCTTCCTGCTTCAACTTCCCAGAGTGCTGTGATTAGGCAAGCACCCACCACTCCTGGCTTGAAGAAGCACTGGTAATGATGAGATGGCCCCCCTCAGGGCCCCACTGATGGGATAAGCCTGCCACCCTGCTGGTTTTGGGGCCAGACTGACAGGTGCGGTATGATCTCATGATCACAGCCTTTTCCCATTCGGGACGATTTCACAAGACGATGATGTCTCCTCAAAGGACCCATCTATGAGAATTCTGTCGAGGGCCACTACGATATGCCAGAGTTAGAACTCACAGGTCTCACTGATGTGGACGTCCTGAGGCTCAGGCGGATACTGAAGGTCAAGTTCACAGCGAACCCAGCTGAGGGGTGAGTTAACTGCTGGCTCCTGACCGTGGCCACAGGACCCTTACTTGCCTTGCTATGGAAAGACTCTTGGACTCTGGCTTATGGATAGGCATTGTAGCTATTATCTATTGAGTTGCATAAATGGCTAAGTGACCAAGCAGATGACCTGTGTTCTGTGTCACTTCCTGTGTTTGCAGTCTTCCCTTCATCCTGGTTAGGGTGAAACTGGAGCACGTTTCAGCCATGGCTCTTCCCACCACCCATTTGACTCAGAAGTTCACAGAGAAAGCGCTTCCTCATTTATTTTCTCCACATTTTCCAAAAAGAGAAAACAAGGAGGAAAATATGAAGACCCCAGGCAGTTTGTTACTGAAGTATCAGGAATCTCAGCAGGAGATTTGTTAAGTCACTGTCCTCACCAGAAGCAGGGCACATTTCTAATGTATTCTGAAGTCACCCAGGGGCCCTGTGGGGCCTCCTACTCTCTGCTGCACCCCCAGGCCACCCCTGGTCACTCTCTTCTCTGCCATCCTCAGGATACTGATGTTCAGAAAGCCCACAGACCAGGACCCTGTCCTGTGGCAGGACCTCAATCATCTTAGCTTCATGGGACAAGCTGGAGCCTCAGTTTCCCACTTGACATGCACTCTGAAGATGTGAAGATGTATTTATGGTGCCTTCCTCCCAGAATGCTCACTATCACAGGAATATTGGTAATTACACCACTTTCAGGGCTTCAAGAAAGAATGTGGGAGGGCTTAGCAGGCACATGCATATGGGCACTGAGGTTGAATCACTATAGTCACCATGATGACAGCATCTTAGTGCACTGGGAGTCCCAAGGTGGACCTTGAAACCAAGTGCAAGTGCTTATAACATCCCTGCAGGAGGGCCAACTGACCAAATATTAAAAAGAAGTAGCCATTTCACTGAAAAAGTCATGAGAAGATGTAGGTGTATTTTTCCTTTACATGTGGCAAAATGCCACAGACCTTTCTTTCCTTTTATTCAGTCTTCAAATTCCTTTGCTAAGCGTCAACTTCTCTTTCCCCTTCTCACCTTTGCAATGGCTTCTGTGGGGTCCATATCCTCTCTACTTGTGAGATTGGTCCTTATTCGGGGTAGCACAATGACAAGCAAAATAACCTTTACTTAGAAACCTACTTACTAGACACCTTTCAGGGCTACTGAAATGCATGTCACACACCAAGGAGCTTATCAAGATTCTATATTCATGGTCCCTGACCTAAAAGAGCTGAGAGTTCAGAGAGGAAGTTCATGGAAGGAGGTGCATGGGTCAGAGGAAAACACTTTGAGAAGCACAGAGCCCAGACCTCCATGTAGCCTGGATTTTCAAGCTGAAAGATGTCAAGAAGAGTTGGACAGAGATGATGATGAATCCATCAGCTTAAGATGTAAAAGAACATTTCTAGCCAAGAGGAATTCTAAAGGGAATCCCAAAGGGCACTTTGAATGTAAGAACTGCCTAGTGTAGGTGTGTGGAAGACTGTGGAATGTTCGGGAATGTTCTGGAAACTGCACATAGGTCCATACTGCCATAAGCACCATGTCTATGCCAGTTAATCTTAATGGTTGCCCTCACTAGATCAAGAGACTTTTAGAGAGATGGCTGAATCATGGGGTTGCTATATTCCACTCAAGTGGAGTCATACACCAATGTTCATAGCTGAATGTGGCATGGGAATTGGCGCCCATTGGAGGCCATGGGTCACTTAGGATTTCCAGCCTCTGTGAAATAGGCAGCTCTGCTCCACGTACCCACTTGCCATGATGTTCCTACTTTGGAGCCAGCTTACCATGAACTGAAATCTCTGAAACCGTGAGCCAAAGGAACCACTTCTTCTTTCAGTTGCATATGTCGAGCATTTTATCCCAGCAACAGAAAATCTGACCAATACAGGACCCTTTCCAGGAGGGGAAGGCTCCAGGTGGTGAGGGTGGGAGTTAAAGGAAAGCTTATTTGGGAGTGTTAATAACTTGGAAGGCGATCTTGAAAGCAATGAGAAGCTACTAAGGGATTTCAGGCTGTGAGATGGCTTCATAATCTCCCTTTTAAAAAGATAAATCTGTCTACTATGTTAGGAAAGAAGTGGCAAATAAGGGCAAGGTGTGACTCTGCAAGCCACTTTGGTGATGCAGGTAAGAGAATAATGAGGTCACCTCCATTTCTCAAGCCCAGCACATAAGGTAAGCAGGGAGCTAGGAGACAGTGCAAGGACTCCCCGCTAAGCACAGGAGAAATTTCCATCCCATCCACCAGACACAGAAGATATTTTCAAATTACAAGATGTCACCCATCAGACCAGGCTGCCTGTGTGGCTTAGATGTGGGCATCCATGGTGAATGACTGAGTGACAGCTTAGATGTCTTAAGTCACCAGAATCATCATCCTTGCTGGAGTCTCATTACCCTGAGTCTCACTGATGGTCAGAATCTTCAACGCAGGCCAGTGACATCACCATTCGTCCTTTCTCAGGCTTTTTCTTCCCTGTCTCTTGCTGTCTCTTACCTCTCCACTAAGAGGTAGGGATGCTGAACTTGACTTTTTTGTGCGTGATTAGCAGTGCCAGATTCTAATTTATTAGTCCCAGGAGCAGAAGGCTAATGAGTTAAATGGCCAGATTTAATTAAGCCACCTAATGGTTTCAGCTTTCATAAATTCTCACCTGATCAGTCCAGCGTCTTTAAATGCATCATCACTGGCGCTCCACTGGAAGACAGTGGGCTAGATCCCAAAACATGCAGCAGGCCCCTGTCTCTGGGCCCTCAGCTCCCATGCAGTGAAGAGAACAAGTGTGTCCTCTTGCAATCCTGCAGCCTTTGATCAACTCCAATGTGACAGTGTGTCGAAGATCATCAATGTCTGGAGGAGCTGGCTGCTTTGTGGAGCAGGAAAAGTTTATTTTGCATGCTGCAAGTTTGTCTTATTCCCAAAGAGGAGGTCCAGTGTACTGAACAGTTTCACAGTTTGAGTGTCAGCAACATGATTGAGTCCTTTACTAGATATGTGATCTCCACAATTTAACCACCTGATCACTTGTACTCTAACCTGCAGAGCAAGTGTCACAAAGCCAATGCTAGCACATTGCTGTGAAGGCTAAAGAAGTGACCGAGGTAACATGCAGTGCCTCAGTATCTTACTCTTATTACTATCACCATCCACAGCTTAGAAATCAGAAAAGAGGCCTGGATAACCAAGGTAGATGCTAAAAATGTGCAAGAGAAGAAAGCTTTGTTGACCTCAATAGCAGTGCTGGGACATTTTGGCCATGGGTCCAAAATTTTGTGAGCAACATGGCAAAGCTGGATAAGATAAATTTCTTAATTCAAAGTGGGGACCATGAGGGTCAGATATTTGAGGCTCTTTGCTGAGACTCAAAACTAGTGAGTGTTTAAATAAGAATTCCAGCTCTAGTCCATTGTGATGTTTTTGTTGACACATAGATCTTCCTTACTTGGTTTTGCTATTTCTGAGGCCAGGAGAATAAAAAACAAAACAGAAAAGGTATATTGATAGACAATTAGGCAGCATCACTGGTAGTCATATTCCTGGTTAGGAAAGAGAGCAGAAAATGATGAAAAATGGAAATTTGTTTTCAATTTTTATTCTTGTTGGTACATGCTGCAGTATATAATGATTACATTCCTCATGGGGACTGGTACACGTGTGTGACACATCTTTTCTTCATGCCCTTCTCTGCTCCTTCTCCCTTCCACCTCTTGATCCCTCTTCCTTTTGAGAAAGCTCTATCTTCCTACTTCCTATTGTCTGCCTCTATTTTGCTCTTAATTTATATATTGTTTTTCTTATGTAAGAAAAGCCATGTGATAGTTAAGCTTGTGCCGGTCACTACTATGGATTGAATGTATCTCCCAAAGTTCATGTGCTGGAGAGTTAATCTCCAATCCCAGCGTGTGGAGAGGTGGGACCTTTGACAAGGTGATTTGGTCATGGGGTTCTGGAGTGGATTAATGTAGTTAGCACCAGAGTGGGTTGGTTTGCTTCTAAGCTTCTGCTAAGAAGGTGAATTGGATCCCAACCTTCTCCTCTACCTATTCCCTCTTGCCCTTTGACCTTCTGCCAAAGGGTGATAAAGTGAAAACACCTGTGCCACATGTGACGTGTGTCTCAGCCTTGGAGTTCCCACCCTCCAGAACCTTAAGAGATAAATATCTGCTCTTTGTAAGATGCTTGGTCTCCACTTTTCTGCACTAGCAATGCAGAGTAGACCAACACAGGTACAAGTCTGTTCATACAACAAGCATGGCTCCTCACCAGTTCTTTAAAAAGACTTGCTGAGTTCCTAAGGTCATCCCTGATACTTGAATCAACAAAGCTCGTCCGCGGGGCCCTTGCTTAACAATAAAGTGACTTCATAAAATATTTGGGCCTAAGACAGAAAATTCTGTGGCACAGTGTCAGGCACATAACACACCTAAAAGTGACTGACCACTGAATCAACAAAGCATTCAAGAAATCACGAGCAATTTAGTAACCAACATTCTAGAGAGGGGGATTCTGGGTAACATGGATTCTTAGGAGGTTACTTGAATGTCACTGTGTGTAGGAGATTATCAGGCTGGTCTCCCCAAACTTGTGCTGAGATTGATATATTTAACTCTCTTAAAGCAACAGGACTTAGGGGCACACATGCTCTCTATATGACAGGGAAGGAGAGTGCTGAGGGATTCACGTTTGTGGCCTGCAAAGCCACGGGTCAAGGTCTGTATCCCCAAGGAGATATTATTAGGAGACAAGACCTTAAAGATGTAATTAGGTCATGAGCGTGTGCCTTAATGGACAGGATGGATTCAGTGTCCTTATAAAGAGACCCGAGGGCCTCACAGAAGGCCACAGTGAGAACAGCTGTCTTTGAGGAAGTGGCCCCTCCCCAGACTGAATCACTGGTGCCTTGATTGTGGACTTTTCAATGTCCAGGACCACGAGAAATAAGAGTCTACTGTTTCTAGTTCAGTCAGCTCAGGTTATGCTTGGCACAGCAGCCTGGGTATCCTGAGAGAGACAGAAAGCACAGCGGAGGAGGAATCCGACTCACAAGTACACAGGAGACTTTCCCGGGGAGGGTGCTGTGTTTAGAAACATTTTGGCCACTGCAAAATTGCCCTTTAGGGATTTCTCCAGAAAGACATTGAGATGGTCCGTGAGGACTGGGGAAGCTTGGCTTGAGAAACCATTGCTGCCCGCAAGCCAGGGAACTTTGTCTGCAGATAGGATTCAGAGGCAGAATTGTATATCATAGTCAGCAAACTCATGTCGAGGCCTTGGGGTGCCTTTGGCACCACGTTTGCTCTTGGGGGAACAGATGCAAGGCCATTGCAGGTCGGATACCAAGAACCGTGGAGATCTGGCCAGTTGCCCAGTGATGGACCAAGCATCTCTGAGGCACAAGTGCAGCACCTGTCTTTCATGTGACACCCCAGCAAGTCCCCAGGCCACTGTAGCGGAGAGGGAAGTGGAGGCTAAAAGGCTGCATAGCAACCTCTTACAAAAAGCTCTGAGTGATTGATGCTGATTAGGATAAAAATGACAGAAGTCACAGGCGTGCGCGTGCGCGCACACACACACACACACACAAAGGATGACTTGTGAAGAGAGCGCTACTCCCAGGCTCCCTGAAGAAATGCCAAAAGTACTCGGAACATTTATATTCTGCTAGGGTGGTGTTGTCTTCAGCAGCTGAGAATTGTAATATGCCTCTTTCTGAAAGTATAACTTTGCATTGTTCAAACTTTGAGCCCACCCTCTGGATAAATCACTTTGGGAGGCTGAGAAGCACCCTCCCCCTCCTCATAAGGTCGGACACATTCTCCTAACCAGGTTGCTAGACGCCCCACTGGCAAATTCCCTTTCCAACTCTGATTCTTACAACCCTAATAGATTTTTTTTTCCCTCTAGATACCATCTGTTCATTAAAGTCAACATTACATCTTCGTAGCCCAGAGAGCCCCAGGCAATCCTCAAATTTTGCTGGACTGGAGAAAAATCAGCCATAAATATAAAGACCAAAGATTGTCGATCACTTAGAGAAAAAGAAGAAATGGATGGAAGGGAGAGATCGAGGGAGGAAAGAGAATAGAGAGGAAAATGTGAAAGTAAGAGTTCTCTGGACTTCATAGGTGCCATGAATCCTGCCTCAGAAGCGATTCTGCAGACACTCAGCCCTGTGTCCGGTACACTTCAGATACTCTTCCCTATGTTTGGACCTCTGTGTCCTATAGCACAGCTTACACTTCCAGTTCCCTGGAAGGACAGTCTCCACTGTGGCAGGGAGTCATGGTCTCGTTCGATGTGATTCTCTTCTCCTCCTTTTCCTTCTCCTTCTTCTTCTTCTCTTCTTCCTCTGTCTCCTCCTTCCTCACCTCTTCCTCCCTTTCTTCCTCCTCTTCCACCTTTGAATGTGAACATTCAGGAGTGAGGCACAGGCATCTTCCAAGAGTATCTTCACACATATTTTTCTTAGAGAAGCTTTATTTAGTTGGAAGAATGAGTGATGTGTTTGTATCCTTTGTTCCCAGGTTCCCTGGTTCCCTGGAAACCCAGGTTCCCTGGAAACACAGATCAACACACACACATTCACTGTTACTATCACATGGGATCCTTTCCCCTCCCTCTCCACATTGAGATATATAAACCAGTGTCTTGTAATAGAAAACAAAACTTAGCCTGTTGTTGATCTCAGGACTGTTTGTCTCATGCCCCAGGGATAGAAAGCAGGCTTGGGTGCTGGTCACTGCCCATCCAGGTGCCACCCAAGTGCCAACAGCATCACTCCTCACATCTACAGCTACTTTCCTGAAAGGAGCAAAGGTCAAAACTTACTTAGCAAGTAAGAAGGTGCCAGAGACAGAATTTTCATGATTTTGATCCAGGTGATAGTTCAATAATGATCTAGTATACAATATTCAGGATATTAAAGTCTTATTTCCTAGGCAAATAAGAACCATAGGATTCATCTGCAGAAGTCCAAGTGAAGTACTAAGAGAGACGGTGTGCACATTTATGTAGTAACATGTCTGTCCCAGGGAATATTACTAATTTGACGAGAGACACCCAGAACTCCTGTCCATGATTGGGAATAAAAGCGCTACAAGGTAAGTGGCTCACACAGATGAAGCTTTGCCTCAGAGGCGCCTAGGGAAAAGCCTTGAATCCACTCAAGGTCAAAAAGAGGTAGGCAAGCGGCTGGGAGCGTGGTTCAGGAGAAGAGGTGTGCTTGGTCTAAACGAGGCCCAGCGCTCAATCTCTGATCCTGCAGAAATATAAACAACAAATAAGAAGTGTTCGAATTCTTCCATCGCACCGAAGTGCCCTGGTTCTCCTCACCATGATCTGTGTGTCCACAGCACACTTCAGGCTATAACTCCTCTGGGCACAACTACTGAGACGATTCCCCAGAGTGCACATCCCATCATCGTGCCTTCAGGTCTTAACGCCCAGCTGCGGAACATGGATGTGTCTGTACCTGGTAAAGTTGTCTGCTTTTCTCCACGCTTATCTATGTGGTTGATGTTCCTAAGTCTCTTCACATCTCATAGAAGAGGAACGACTTGTAGAGGTCAAGAAGAGCAACCACTAATTGTAGTGAGAGGCGAGAACTCTCTAAAGGCTGAGAATCACTTTTTATTCCATGGGAGGAGCCCAGTGTTGAAATGAGCGACTCAGTCGGACATGTATATGCAAGTAGCACACACACGCCTTGGCAGGTAGGAACACACATGAATGCGATCCCAGTCTAGCGACTTTCTGGGTGTCTAAGCCAGATACCAATGCCTCCTCTTCCAGCTGTGTCTTCCAGCTGTTTCCCCGCCTGGCTGAACCAACAGCTTTCGTTTTTATCTTCAACACTGATTGGTTTCTGCCTTAGTCTGCAATTTATTAGAAAGCAGTGTGTCTGTAACTAAGGGGTGATACTGATTTAAGGGTACTGTCTCAGAAGGGATGAATAAGCCCTGGAGATCTAATATATAACACAGTGACTGTAGATAACATTAATAATACCTTGAATACTTGAAAATTGTTAGGAGCCTGGCTTTTTAAATATTACCAAAAAATGAGAAGTGTGTGAGGTGATAGATGTGCTAGGTTTAATCACTTCACAAGGAATGCATATATATCAAAACATCATGCTGTACACCATAAAAATACATATAATTTTCAGGAGCATGTTATAATTTAAGGACAGTAGCTATGGAATCATATCAGCATAGTTTACATCATGGTTTTGTCATTCAATGTGCACCTGGATACACAGTGAACCAAAATAAACTTGGGGCCCTTAACAGGAAAGGGGCATGGTCATATCTGTCTTTTGGTCAAGTGCTTAACACAACTTAGGATTCACATGGAATTGCATTCAGATTCTTCTTTTATACATGTTCTGTTAATCCCACTAAAATGTAGATTTTCACGGAGCCTGTGTCAAATTCACTACTAATCGTTCTGCCTCCATGTTGCAGAGAACAAGGGAAACAGTTCATAAATATTTGTTGAATGAATGTGTAACTATACTTCTATTCATTTCTAATTTCATGTTCACTACCTTTCAAATCAAATTGAGTTTTCAAAGTTCCATCTACCAGTGTGTGCAATGTGGATTGTAAAGCAAATTGAATGTAAAAATATGGGAAATTTAGGCAGAAAGCCTTATGTTACTTAGGAATGAAATGAATCATATCAAATTTTCAGGGCTCTATCCATGAATTATCTGTGAGGTGGGCAGTAAAATAAATTGCATGTTAAATTGTGGGAAAATTAGAGAAAGAGCAGAATGTAACTTACTCACAGAACCTGGGTCTCTTTGCACGTAGGTGTCTATGTGAGGGCCACACCTGTTGTTTGCTGTTTTGTTTATATTATCCTTAACCTCTTCTCCAAGATTTGATTGGATTCTTGAAAGTCATTCTTTGCGCATTTACACTATTTCAAAACATCTGCTGCTCTGGGGATCAAGCTGTGCATTAGGGTTCTGAGAATTTGCAGAGAAATTTCAAAGCAGATCTTCTGTCTGAATAACTCAGTAGGAAATGCAGTGGAGGCCTGCTCTTTTATGAGACTGTTTGTAGCTGTCCTGAAATGTTTGAAACCCAATTCCTTTGCAATTGCTTTGTCTTGCTATTTCCTCCCAAACTACATGTTTTGCTATTTACATCTCTTTAGGGACACTAGAGTCCAGCTGAGTCAAGGGGCCCAGTGTAGTCAATTCGGGTCTCCTAATTTTAAGCTTAAGATGAGTTCTTTGTAGCTCTAGGCCACCTGCTGCCCTGGCTAAAATTGTCTGATCTTTGAAGCTAACATGTCCACCCCTAGCTCGTATCCCATCGTGGTTGAGACCAGGAACTGGACACCTCTGGGACTTGTGACCGTGATCCTCTGGCCCTAGTCTGGTCCGTGCGCCTTCGCTGGGCTCTTGTGAGGAAATTGCTGTGCGTCGGATCTCTGCTGCTTCTCCCTGTCTATGACATGCAGCTCCCTGCCCTGGGGAGGTGACCATACCCTGTGGCACCAAAGCTGACTTGCTGTAAGGAATTGGGTCAATAGAGGAGGGTCACTGGGGACCTGTAAGGGTCTGTCCCCTAACCCAGCTCCTCCCTTCACTCTCTGCTTCCTGAGCTCCAAGACACACACAGCTTTTCAAAAACTCACTCCATGTTCAGAGTACCTGTGTTATACAGACATCCTGGGGGGCAGGTACATGTGCATAGTGAAACTCGCTTCCTTTTTCCAGTCCCTCTCCCCACCCTGCCTGCTTCTCCTCTAGTTCCTCTCTCCAGTTTCATTTATTGATATTTTTAATCTTGGCTCATGTTTATGGCATGTAATGTTAGTAGGCTCCTGTACATGGTGTATCCTTCTAATTTCCCCTCCTGCTCTCCCTCATGCCATGCCTTTGGTCTCATACCCCTTCCCTTTTGCAAGTGACCCATCCTCTTGTCTCCTTGTATTTATCCTCTACTGACCTTGCTGTACTCGCCTTATCCAACTGAAAGATACCATACAGTATTTAAGTCTACGTGTCCAATTTATTCCAGCCAGCATTATATTTTGCAGATGCATCTGTTTTCCTAGAAACCTCTTAAAATGTGTCCTTTCTAACCATAAGTACTATTCTATAACATACACGTACCACATTTATTTTATCCAATCTTCTATTAATCCGTGCACAGGCAGTATTTTGCCCACTGTGCCCCTCTGCTGTGTCCGTTCTGCTTTGGGAACCAGAAGACCAAACACACAAAACGAGCCAGAATAAACTTTTCCTCCTTCAAGTCGCAGGCATTGGGTTTTGTGGCCCAGTGACGAGGAAGTGGCTGTGGCACCTGCTTGCAGGCAAAGCTGCTTTCAGTTCAGAGCTGTCTCACTTTGCCCAGAAATCCTCACACCTGCCCCACCTGGCCAAGGCCCTTCAGCTCCATCAAGGATCTCTCAGTTCAACTCACATGAATCAGCATAAACCTCTGGGCTGGTCCAAGGTGCTTCACTAGTAAGTGTTCACAATTTGGGAAGTGGCCTGGGGTCCGTATGAAGTTCACGGCCTGTGGCCATCACAATGGGTGCTAGATGGCTTTGTGGAGTAAAGCACAAACTGAATACTGCTGACCAGAAGAGGAGCCAGCGACCCTCTTCCTGGGACCTGGGACAATGTGTACTATGGAGAAATTCTTAGCTCCAGTGGGTGGCTCAGAGATTCTATTTGCCTTCCCAGTGAAAATTTTACTAAAGCATGGAGATTTTTAAGTGTGATCTTCTTTAATACTTGCAAATCCAAGCAGAAAAACGAGGCAACCTCAAAGACTCCAGAGGAAGTAACCCTGATGATGGTACATCACAGAATTACAGGTGGCCTGCAGTGGCTGCTTGCATCGGGGCTTTCCTGGACTGCTATGGCATAGGACAACTCTTTCTGAATTTTGCCTTTGGGACAACCAGAGTTGGCTGAATTATTATTAAGCCAGCTTATCTAGATGCTTCCTGCCTTAGCTAAATTCAGCCAGAAAATGGATGAAGGAAGTAAAAAGGTACGAGGAGTGTCCAGTTATTGACCCAGAAGCCACTTATGACTCCTTGGAGCAGAGGCTTGTCATCCCTTGAGAGGGAGCATCAGAGGCGGTAAACGCACACAGCATTCTCCTGGGTAGGCAGTGACGCACCTCAGCCATCCCATGATGCTGTGCGGCATTCATTCTCTGATCCAAACAAGGATTTAGATTTTACAGTCCACAAATGCAGGGACGGGTGATTATTTCTTTTTCCAGGAGGAAAGATAAACTTCCCCCAAGTCCTCTTGTGTGTGCACCTCTGCTCCAGGCTGCCTAGTTTCCCTGTATTTCTCAAAACCGGGAGAAAAAAACTCTCTCTATTGAAATGCTAATGGCGAGCAAACTGTATAATAAGACTGATCCCCTTTGGGCCCCAGTATAATTTACACATAAAATAAAATTCCACGTGGCCTTGTTGCATAGCATATTTGTTTAATTATCCACATTTTAGAGTGCTTTTTCCTAAATTAATTTTCAATATTTAAAAGAGGAATAAAAATGTCAGTTTATCGGTACACCTGATAATTAAATATAGTGTGGGGAATAATTACATTATCTAATAGTGGAAATTTGCCCGGCTCCAATAACTAACATTTAGCAAGGATTCTGCTGGGTGTCTTCTCTTGCAAGGGTGGGCTTCGATGGTTTCCCTCTTCTTCTCTCTAAGATGACTGTCAGGTCCAGTGAATGTCAAAGGCCCATTCATTCCCCACTTGGGGAGCAGGTTTTACCAGTGGCTTCCATCCACTAAGGGAAGGTCCAGGTCCTCATTTCTGTTTCTGGGCAAGATTTTTTCCAACACTGAGCAACTGACGAAAGAGAGAAACAGTGAAAATGAAACAAAACAGCAATTACTGAGTTTTCACCCTTGCATTCTGCTCTGGGTGGGACAGTCCATTGTCATCCACACCTACGTCACCTTTGAGGTAAAAATCATCACACTAATGAGAGACAGAGCAACCAGGACTGAGGGCCTACTGTGTGCAAGGTGCTGAGTTCCTTTCCTCTAGCCCGGGTTTCTCCTTTCATCCTGATTTTCACATCTCATTCTCATGATGCTGTCTTTCCATCGGAGACCCACCTAGAGCTACGCAGGTGTATTGATGCGCTAATCCCATCAAGGGAGGGGAAACTCCCTTTTCAGTAAGTATAAAGCTAGGCAAAGGAAAAAGGAACTAAGTTTAGACCGGGACATTTTTGTGTTGGTCTTTGGTGCTAGGGATGGGGCGTAGGGCTCCTGGGTACAGCAAGTGCTTTGCTGGTGAGCTGCACCCCAACCCTGAGACCCTAATCCATAAAGCTATGCACAAATATGCTTTATTCCTGTCATCTCCTGGACACGAATAAACTAGACTTGCACTGAGATGAGCAGTTCTTTGTTACTGCCACGTGCGGAAATAGTAACATCCTCTTACGTTTAGTCAGGACTTGGCAGTTGGCTCTTTTGCATGCCACCAACACCATAGGAAGCATGATCTAGGCAAATATAGAGTACGCTGTGTCCTCCACCAGAAGGATGGAGGCATAGAATGTTGTATTTGCATGCAGTGGAGCACTACTCTGCCGTAAAGAAAGATAAACCTGAGGTGTCTGAAGGCAAATGGATGCAGTTTGAGAACATAATGTTAAGTGAAATAAGTGGGATACAAAAATTTAAATATCACATGATTGCTAGTATGTGAGAAACTAGATAGGTAGATGGATAGAAAATATGGAAAAATTCATTTAATAAATTATATATTCCATTGTTTCAGAATACTTTAAAATATATGCTAATTTATTTCATTTACATTGCTATTTTCTCTTTGTTTGTTTCAAAGTCTTATCCTTTCATTTGTTTGTTTTCTTTATAAGTCTTTTTGTGTGTGTGACTTGTACTCTGAGTAACATTTTGGCCTTTCTTTTACTATCATGAGACACAGTATATTAGCTATTGTTATTCTCTAACTATTTAATTATGTTATTGTGCTTTATTTTTTCATAGAATTGTAAAAAGAGCACTTTTTGTATTTTCTTTATCAATATTTACTTACCCTAAATGAAAATTTAAAAAAAAAATTTTTAAAAGATAAAAGGTATCCCCAGGAAACAAACTGATTTTCTATAGTATCCCAGAGACCCCTTCCGGTGAGTACCCTGACCCTCCAAAGTAATTGTATTTACTGAGAAAACTTGTATGTATAAGCTACTTTTTTAAAAGTTTTTTTGTACTGCTTTTATAAGAGAAGTTCTATAAAATAGGTCTTGTTTTTCTTATTTATAGATTATGAAAGTAAGGTATTCAGAAGTTAAACCAATTTTGATTATTTTCCATTCAAAGACAGTGAGAGGAGGGAACTCAGCCCAGCCCCACCCCACCCTCATCTACTGCTTCCATCAGATTCACTCCAGTGTCACAGGCTGTGGTCTATCTAGGTTTTCCCATTTTTGTTTTTTGGGTGAGGTCAGAGAGGACTTGTCACCCTAAATGAGATGACCAAGCAATGCCAAGGGCTGACCTGAAAAGTCAGCTATGTCTGCTGTTGGAGTGACAGGCACTCGGCTGGTTGTTTGAGGTGTCCGGGAAACCAGTGATGCTCAGTCTGCACTGGCCCCAGGCTGGCTGTGCTGGCCGAGCTGTGGCCGGCCTCCCAGGGTTCCCGGAAGGTGTTGCAGGACAGCGTCCCCCAGTGGCTGTACAAGTCTGTCCCCCTACACTCAGATCTTTCTACGCTGCCTCCTGGGCTTCTGTGTATGACTTCAGGGACAGGGAAAAAGGGGGACACAGAGTAATGAGTGGAAGAGGGAAGGAGGGGAGCAAACAAGATTAAGCAACAACCATTTATTTTTGTCTTGCAACAGGATTTTCTCATCCTCAAGAAACCTGGATGTAGATTTCTTGACTTACCAAGATCACTGATGAGCGGAGTTTCCCACCTTTCTGTCCCTCTGTTCTCCCATGTAAACTATGGCTTCTCTCATATTCCAAAGCAGCAACTGTAGCTCCAGGAGTACTATTCTCTCTCTCTCTTTCTCTCTCTCTTTCTAATGTTTCTCTCTTTTTCCATGGGAAGAGATTTTCTAGAAGATTCCACTAGACTTTACATTGGCCGGAAAGGACTCATGGCTACCTGCAACTGAAGGGAATCTGAGTCTACAAGAGCCTGGTGGTTCTGGCCTCTTCAGTGAGAGGCAGATTCTGTGGGGATGAGTGACCCAGGAGGCAGTGGGTGTGGGTCAGGTACCCACTGGTATCTAATCAGACAACAGCTTCTCCAGGCCCCAGGGAACAACATTTGGCCTCAAGCAGAGACCAATCTGAGCTCTATTCTGAGGTATTCTAATCAAAAACATGCGGGAAAAAACCACCCCACATTCACCTGATACAGTTAAAACACTGGGAGCCTAGACCTGCCAGCACTGCAGAATCTGGCCTCGTGCAGGAAGCCAGTTTGATGGAGCTGAAGCTAGAACACAGAAGAGATGGAGAACGTTCTTAGCTAACTTCCAAATCCTGGCTTTGTGGCCCCTACTCTTTCCTGTTTGTTACATGAGCCAAGGAATTTCCATTTGAGCTCAGGAGTCATTTTTCACCCCCAATCAGGGATTATCGTAACCTCTACTTTACAGTTCAATTGGAGATGGCATGTGATTTGCTCAGGTCTACATCTCTGGCAGGTTGCAGGTCTGAAGTGCAGATGTAAACTTTCCACATGTGAAGCACTGTATATGGGTGGCCTTATCCAGGGCTGGAAGGAAAGGGAATGATGAAAAGGGAGAAGACCGCACATGGGAATGGTCGGGAGATAGACACCTCTCAGCGCTCCCTGGCTATGAGTCCATGCAAATCATTCTTATCATCAGCATTTCCTCCCTTAAGTGCAGATAATAGCAGCTCTCCTCCTTGGACTTGGGCAAGCAAAATTGTTGGGCAGACATGGGGTGGGATCCCAGGTAGAAAAACTGTTCAGGTTCCTTCAGTTTCCACCACTGTGGAGCTCATAAATTTATGTGATACAATTGTTACAATCATTTGCTTTTTCTTCTCCAATCACACCAATCCTTCTGCAGTTTATTTTTCATTTAGGCACCAAAACTTCCTATTAATTTCTTCATTCATCTGTAGTGATCATTGTTTTTCCCCTCTTACTTGGTCAATTCCTCTAACTCAGCTCAAGCCCCACCCCCTCATGTTTGAATGGACCACTCTTTTCGGTGAAAATGTGTAAGGTAATCACACTGCACACTTAGCATTTGCCTTGTGTTTGTTCACATGTGTTAATTGTTTTCCCTGTCAATTAATAAAAGCTTATCTTATTAAAAACTCAACTTAAACTCTTTGGAGAGCTCAAGTCTGCAAGGAAATTAGCTTTTTCTTAGACTGTGCAAATCAATATCAGATCAATACTTCAGAACTATGTAACATTTTACAGGATTTACAGAGTTTTATAGAATCCAGGTAATCCTTGTGATGCTTGTAATGCAGAAGGTTGACATCATCCCCCTCGTTTTTAGTGATGTGGGTCAGAAATGGTCAGTGATTCACCAAATGTGAGAAGTTAGTGAGTTGAGTTTTGTTGGGTTGGATAAGGTGGTGGTAAAATGCTGACAGTGAAGACTAGAGCATTAAACAGAGGGAGAGTGCATGAGTAGTCACTTTGCCATTGTTGAGACAATTTTAGAAGGATAGTCTATTGGCTCACAGTTTTAGGGGGTTCAGTACATGTAGATTGTCTCTAAGGCAGAAATGGTATGGCAGAAGGAAGGGCATGGCAGAGGAGAGCTGCTCACCCATGGCATCCAGGAAGCAGAGAGCAAGAGGGAGAGCTGGGGACAAGAATGCAACCTTTCCGGCCCAGCCCCAGCAACCACCTCCTCCAAGCAGGCCTCCCCTCTTAACAACACATTCAGCCATGAACTCTTCAGTGGATAATTCACACATCCATGCAGCCCCTCCACTTGATCCAACCTTCCAAAAGCCCCACCTCTGGATGAAAACGTGAAGATAAGTCCTCTCAGGTATGCTGTCACATCACAAAGCGCATTCTCTTTCCATTGTCCCCATTTCTCCCTAAAGAGAGGATGAATGAATCCAGCCACCCAAACACCCATCCTCTCTGGAATCCAATTCTGCTGGAATCCAGGGATGATCTTTCAGGCTACCCTCAGTGCTCTGCATGACACACTCTCCAGAGACACATGTGGAACCAGATGACAAAAGGTTGTGCGGTACCTGATGTGATGCACATATGTCCATTGAGGGCCTGATGCCAGGAGGAACAGTGCTGGGTGTCTGACTGAGGTCCAAGGATGACCTAAGTGAAAAGATGAGCCTGTCCTAGAGTGGGTGATTTGCTGCCAAAGCACTTTGCAACACTCTCCATTGCTCAGTTTTGATCTTAGGATTTCAGAAAGCTTTGGATGCTTCCATAGGGGTCTAAGGCTGACACTCAAACTATGTGCATCATGAACAAAAGCCAGAACACTGACACTTGTAGCCCACCTTACCTTCCAAGAGTGGTGACTTCCTTTGAACCACTAGCTATCTTTACAATGACCCTCTTCAGAGAGAAGAGAGATAATATGAGTGCAAGGGATTCAGTATTTTCTTCCAAGAACTGGGGGAAGAGGGAAGGGCACACTTGTAAGAAATGAAGAGAGACAATGGAGTCCCCTGGTTGGAAGTTGGACGGAGGCTCGTGTTGAGAGGAAGTCTTTGGAGAAACCACATTCACAGCTGCTGTGATGTGTGACTAATGGAGTGTGCCAGTTTCATGTTGATCTGTAAATACCTCCACTATACCGCCTTTGACAAATTAAAATTAAAGAGCAAACCCTTAAATACCTACTTCCATCTGATTTGGTCTTAGCAACATATCGGTGAAAATTGCATTTTAATTTTTGACTTTTGTTAAGAATAAATAGTCTGAAATGTGTTACCTCTTTAGGCTCCTCCATTAAAAGTCAATCTAAATGCAATCAGCTTTATTAGTTCACGTGAAAATTAAATTTCTTCCAAAGGTGAGTTATCTCTGTATAATTCTATGGTCTAGCATTTGCTTTAGAATCAAAGCTTTTAGCTTAGAGATACTATCTCCACAGCACAAGACTGGCTCTGAATTCTGTTGCTGCATTTTTAAGATCAAGCATCGTCTAATACAGGACTTCATTCACTCTTGGTTGCTCATTAATTCACTTAAAAATGTGTTTCCATTCATTTATTCTGCAGGCCCCTATTAATCAGTACCATGTCTTCACTCACAGTAAGCATGCATTTGATCAAAAGAGGCTCCCAGCCTACTTGCAGCCTGCAGCCTGGAGCAAAGAATAGACCGGTCATCATTTAGCTATGGCGCCCATGAATGAAGGGGCTTGAGCAGTACACTGCATAAACAGAGCAGAGGGACTGGTGAGTAGTTTCTAGACACAGGGTGCTATACAAATGGGGGCACCTTAGACTTCTCTTTAAAAGCTACACTTGGCCTTGTGAATTTTAGGATCTCCAGGAATCATACCTATCCATCCAAACCCTACATTTGAAGAACACTACTAGAGAACACACATAATGCGAAATGAATTCATTTGGGATTGGGTGAAGGTTCCTATATTATATGATGATTTGGGGCAACTTATATCCTTCGAAGATGCTCACAGTCTTATTCCAAAAACCTCCGGAGCAGCTTGAGCTGGGCTTGCCCTGGAACCCTACCTTCACTTACACACCTGGGCCTTAGGATGAAATCTTGACCAGGGCTGGCAGAGGCAGACACGCATAAGAGTGCACCCTCTGCCTGGGGCTACATTGTTCCGTTGAGAATACATTCACCCTTGCAAAGTCCCAGCTTATTTTGCTTTCTGTGCTTATCTACTTAATGCTCTTCTTTCTTGATCCTACCATGCAGTGGACTAGTTAATAACCACAATTCTCTGCTCCTAACCCTGGGGGAGAGGAGAAACAGGATGAGGAGAGTTGGGGTCATTGGTAGGCTGAGAGGTCAGTGGGCAGGGTGTGTGTCCATGCTTCTGAAGCATCCTTTGTGTACATCTTTTGGAGCTCAGTCACCCTTTTGCCGAGTGTCTCTGGTCCATTGAAGACTGCTCAAAGACAAGGGTGACTGTCCATGTTCCTTGTAAGCCTACTGCTTGACTCAAGCTGTGAGTCATATGCAGCAATTGGACTAATTCAATTAGAAGAGGACATTCAATTAAACGGAAGCCCCAGTCTTGAGTTCTATTGACTTTTCTCAATAGAGATGCACCCTCTCTGTCTCTCTATTTTTGTTTGGAAGGAGGAAAGGAAGGTGGAAAAGAAGAAAGCAAAGTATCTTGGAAAATGAAGAGAAGATGAGGAGGATGGGATGAGACGGGAGAAGTGATCAGGCTCGGAAAGAACACGAAGGGGCTGTGGACAAACGGGGCGACTCTCCGGAGTCGTTGTTGCTTCCATTGTTATCCTTGTGATTGGAAATGTCCACAGCAGCCCTTGAGGGGGACCAAGGTGCACTACTGACAGAAAACATGGGAAAAGCAAATTGCTAGTGAGACCTACAATGAAGATGGGGCCAGTTAAGGCATTTGCGGGCCTGTCCATCCTAGTCCATTTGCTGGTGCTATAACAGAGCTCCACAGACTGGGAAAGTTATGAATGGAAGATGCTTATTGGGTTCCTGGTTCCAGAAGTGGGGAAGTCCAGGATCAAGGTGGTGCAGCTGGTGCAGGCTCCCTGCTACATCCTAACGTGGCGGGAGGGCAGGCGAGCTTGTAGGAGACCACGAGAAAGAACTCTGCTGAGGTTCATCCCTCTACCAGAGCCCAAAACCACTCCCTGCTAACAGCATCTTTCACTCATGAAGCCAGGGTCCTCCTGAACCAATCGCCTCTTAAAGATCTCCTACCTTATATTGCTGCAGTGAATGCTTAATTTCAACACAAACTCGAGATGCGACATTCAACCCTCAGCACTACACAGTGAGATCACCAGGAGACATTTTATCAAACTAGCGGATTCTTCTGCTTTAATTTAAAGTCAGTCATTGAAGCTTGAGAAGAGAGTAAGGAGCGTCTTTGAAGACAACTGCTCCATTGAAAATATTTTGTGGGCAACTTCCATCACCATTAATTGAGCAATTGCTAAATGTGAGGTGACAGGGGGCTCCTAAAATGATTTTTGCCTTAGATAAAACACCCAAACAGACTTCTTACTTTGCTTAGCCTGGGAGGGTTGATCACAAGCTGCTTGGTACAGTTTCTCAGACTCATATTTGGGAACCACTGAACCAGTGGGAAATACAATTGTTTAGAACTCCATGGAAGACTTTAAAACACTCCTTACACTCCTTACAATACTCCTTGTAATACTCCTTACAATAATGCTATACTGTTTTTTTCCTTTTGCTGTGGATGGAGGAAATAAAGCTTACAGATGTACTGGAACTCCAAGCCCCTTTCAATTCTCAAGTAGCAGAGCCACGTCCAGAAGACAGGATATGACATCTTATTTCCAACTCGTCCCATGTTTCCGCAAGTACTGATCCTTCCCACCAGGGGCTGCACCGGGGTCACCTGGGGTGCTGCACCCGAGGTGCTGCTCACCCTCTCAGGTCTCCTGTCACAGAAGCTAGAGAGATTTGGGTGCCACAGAGTCCCCATCATCAAAGTGTTGCTTTCTGTGGGTGACACTCACCAGCCTTGCATGTGTCTCCTTGCTTGTTGTAAACTGATACCTGCAGGGACACTTGCTTGGCGTGGATTCCCCACGTTGCTACCCAGGTGACTCATTCAGAATCGAAGCAATTGCTCCTCAGTGAGCTACTGCCCCCAAGGGCAGTACCAAGGGCTCCCACCTCTGGTGTCCATGCCCTGTGGACAAACTCCTGTCCACCAACCTGTCCTGTTAACCAACTCAGCACCCACTGTCACCTTCTCCATCCACCTGAGCTCCACAGACTGTGAAAGGGACCTCTGCAAATCTTTGCCCTGTTTCTGGAAATGGGTGGTCTGTCGTGGTCATCTCCGGGGTCTTCCAAAGCCCAACAGATGGATTTGTAACCAATCAGAACTTGAAGCCACTTTATAGCATTGTAGTTGTCTTGTCTTTCCCAGATGAGGAAACAGACCCATCACATGGATTAGAAAGTTACTTACCTCAGGCCCCAGCCAGGCCAGAATCAGGGCTCATGACTCCTGGGCCTCCCTCCTCCATTCCACCTGCTCAAAGACAATGTGCTCCTGCAGCAGCCCCTCTCCTGGGGCAGCTCTGTCCCCTCCCTGTTCCCCTCTGCTTCCTTGTTTTGCTCATGGAACTTCCTATGAGTGATCTGAGGAACTTTGCCTCTAGTTTCATTTGGATTTGGCGTGGGATCTGCATGGAATCCTTTTCCAGGTCCCAGAATGGTGACAAGTCATTTTGTTACAGACACCACAGAGGACGTGGCCCACCCAGGAGCAATGTCCTGATACGCTTCCCAGATAGACCCGCAGGGATGTGGGAAAGTGGTGCACACACAGCTGGTCCCAGCCTGGCCTGGACTTTGCACGGCTCTGGGAGAGAGAGAGGAAAAAAATATGAAAGAAGAGAGGAAGAGAGAGAGAGAGAGAGAGAGAGAGAGAGAGAGAGATCATGCCCAGCAGGATCCGGCTGTACATCACCAGACCTGCATTTTATCCAGGAAGCTGACCTTGGAGGGTGCAGATCTGCAGGGCTTGAACGTGGGCCATGCTTGCTGAGGCTGGGGGTCCTGGGAGTGGCTGGTGCTCTACCTGTAAGGCACCATGTCTTCTCTCCTGGGCATCCACTCTCCCTCCTTAGGCCGGGAAGATACTGGAGAGCACTGCATGCTGTGATCTCCTGTTTTCACCTTCAGGAGTCTGCCTGGGACTCAGCGCTGGGGCATTCCTCCAAAGCCCATGCACTAACAAGCCTCTCTTCCCCTCTTCATTTGCCTGAAGCCAGGCTTTCATCTCAACTTTTAGCCAAGAGGCACTTGCTGAAATATTCATTGGCAGAAATTGTTCCACGCCTGCTTTTTCCTATTTGTCCAGCTCTGTGCCATTAGGACAGGGTGAGGGGATGAAAATGCAGCTCGACACAGAGAGCAGAACCCACCCCGTGCCCCAGGTAAGCGGCTGTGAAGCAGGGTGGTGAAAGGCTCCCCATCTCAGACACATGTCTACCCAGCCACGACCCCTGGCATCTGGTCATTCTGCCAGTACACTTTGCTGCTAGCCTGCTGTGCACAGACCTCACTGCTGGACCCCCAGATCTCCCAGATGCATGTGACTGAGTCCCTGTCACCCTGTCCTACAGGCCCATGAGGAGGAGTGGAGAAGGCTGTAGATGACAGAAACACAGGGCCACTGTAGCCATGCAGGTAGACCCCAGGGGCTCAGGGCAAGGAACTCAGATTCAGAGGATGCAGGAAGTGAGAAACACAGCTCTGGGAACCCATCACCCCCTAAGCTGACTCCTGAAGGTTAAAGCGGGTTTTCTAATGGAAGAGAAAGAGGTCGGCAAGTGGCAGATTGAGGGGAGTGCTTGGGAAAGATGCAGGCCTGCAATAGATTCATCAGAAGGAGCAAATGCAGCCATGAGTGCTGGGGAGCTGGGATTCTGGGGTGTCACTGGAAGATAAGGCAGATGGCTCTGGAGCAGGCGGGGCCAGGTCAAAGAGTTGGAGTTAGGTCTTTCACTCTTGGGGCAAAGAGCACAATAAGCAGAGTAAAAGGGTGGTTAGACCCTCTGAGCCTCTTGGGAACGCTAGGAGGTAGTTAGGACAGGGAGGACAGCACAGGGCACGGACCCCCACAGAGGATGGGCAGGACACCAGGGAATCAGAACACCAGGCCGGGCTTCTGCTGCTCAGTACAACTGCCCCCTCCTCTTTGCCAGGTGCCACTCAAACACCAGCATCAGTGCCACAGGCCCCCTTCATCTGCACGGTTTACCTTCCTGAGTGGCTTTTGTGACGGCTTCATAGCACAGCAGAGGATTATGCACTTTTCAGCCCCAACCAGGGCTAGGGAGCGGAGAAGCATCTTCGGAGGATCCGAAGAGTGGTTCGCACTTCCCTGAGAGAGGGTCTCTCTGCACCCAGCCTTGATGCAGCCTTGACAGATTTCTGATTTGGGTGGGTCAGGAAGGGCTGCATGGGCTCTTCAGATCACCAGCAAGGAAGGTGTGACTGGCAAGCTCAGGCTACTGCAGAGCTGGGGGTCCAGGGAAGCTGGTGTCCTTCTCTGTTCTCCTAGCCTCACTTTAGAAGGCAGGCACTTCCTGGGCTCACTTGACCCAGAGAATCTCCAGCTGCTGGCACCTGGGCGATGCTGGTGTCCTAGAGGAGAAAACGTCACATTTTATTTCTCTGGTAGGAAGACAGAAGGCCCAGTTGCCAGGGTGCCCACTAGGCAGCCCCTGTTTTAGTGCTTTTGCCCATGTAGATCTAAAAGCACCACTGAATTTTACTAGGAGTTGAATCACTGCGACTTGCTCCTGGCTGTGTGTGTGTATGTGTGTGTGTGTGTGTGTGTGTGTGTGTGTGTGTGTGTGTGTTAGGATGGGGTGTGCAATGTCATCCTGGGAAAACATGAGGTCTGAAGATGTGAACAATATCTAGGTGTGCATGCGTGTGTGTCTCAGGTGTCTCTGTCTCTGCCTTTTGCCGGTGCCTGGCCCCTGCACACTTGGTGACAAACGTGAGAGGAATACAGTCATTTGAAGTTGGCGGCGGGTCTTGCTTCTGTTGCTGTTATTAACCCTCAGTATTCACATCTCTATGACCCAGTTTCCTCATCTGTAAAGTGAGGATAATTGTACTTATGAATAAAATACTAGGAGCCCTTTGGATAAAAGGGAATCCATGATTAGGAGGAAGCAATTTTATGACAATCTGAAAAAAAAAATTAAAAAAACAGCCTTTGCTGGGAACTCAGGCCTTTGGTGTCCCTGAAGACAAACTCTCATCAGAAGCCCACAGAGTCAAAATACAGGCACAGAGTGGGTCTCCAGTACCAGCCAGACCGAATCTCCCAATACAACACAGATGGCTAAAAAATTGGTCCCAAGCCTGAGCCCTCATGAGTAGCCCCTCATATTGTTTGGCCATGATTGGTGACCTCTGAACCCCATGGGTTTCCAACCCACTTCTTCTCCCCAGGGTAGAAACAAACTAGTGGATTTCTAGGAAAAGTTTCAGGATACATTTCAGTCTTCTTTCTGTGTCTCCAATTTCTATTCTCTTTTTTCTTTTTTTGCATTATTTACCTGTTGTAATGCAACCTAATACCACCATATTGGTGGCTAGAAGCAACATAAATGTATTCTCTCTGGGATTCCTGGGCATAGCCCTTCTGGGTTCTTAGCTCTGATGCCTGGAAGATAGAAATCCAGTGAAATTTCTCTCTCTCTCTCTCTCTCTCTCTCTCTCTCTCTCTCTGTGTGTGTGTGTGTGTGTGTGTGTGTGTCTCCAGTCTCACATAAAATAGCTCAATCAAAGGGAATCATCATATTTCACTCACCCTGCCCTTCTGTGGGAATGAGAATGGTGCTTCACTGTGAGTCAGCACTCTGGCCTTCTCCCCAGCATTCATTTCGTTCCTGGTGACTTTGGTGTGCACCTGTTATATGTGTTGTTCCATCTGATCAAGAGTCTAGGCACATTGTAAGACATACATTACTTGACTGGGTTTTGACAGATGACCAGGGGTTCGAATAGTAAAGGAAAAGAGGGCCATGCTTCGTGTAGCGAGTGACAGGATTCGTTCCAGGTTTGTAGAGCCATTGTTCCTGCTCTTCCTCTGCTGGACTCATAAGATTCTTGACTTTCCCTGTGTCACCTGTGTGGAGTGAGTTACTTGGAGAGATTCTGAATCTTAGAGTCCACAGAGGTGTAGCCGGGATGTGCCTCCTACAGCGGCTCTGTAGACAGTGCTGTGAGAAACACTGGCGGGGCGTTTTACCAGTCACCTTCGAGAAATTTGTCTCTTCTTTTTCAATGTAACATAATGTTCATTTCACAGACGAGTCAGCTGAGGTTTAGAAAGTCATTTGCCAACGTCCCCAAATCAATACTTGATAAGAGGTGGGGACAGATTTAGATATTCTCTTTTAAGGTGCAAGACCTTTTTTGCTTTACCGTCTCTTAAGACATAATTTATAGATGGGGGTATTGATTTGATCTGCTTCCAACTGGTGTTTGGGATTTTCATCCTTTCTCTCTGGTACTTCATCTCCTTAATATTTATGCAACCTGGACCAAAAGGTCTGCCTCTGCTTCGATTCCTATAAAAAGCCCCGTGGAATTCACATTAGCACTTGCATAAAAGTCATAAAGCCTCGGCAAACTACTCAGAGTTTAAATATGGAAGTCGAAACCCTAATCACAATTTAATATAACTAAATATGTACATACTTTATGGTCAATCATCCAGACCATTTACAGGGTCCCTTGGCTTTGAAATTACTAAATCTCGAATGGAGATGAGCCTTGCTTGACATGACATATATTGAAATAGACTGTGGAGCAATCACTTAGGGATGGAAACCTCGCTCCGGTCTTAGTGAACCAAAGCTAAGAGGCAAATTATTCAATTACAGTAAATTTACAGTAGCTTAATATTTGATAAAAGTGGTTCTTCCATCATCAGAATATCTTATTGAAAACCCTTGAGCAGCAAAATAGAGCCGGAAACTCTTAAGTTGTTTTAACCACTTATTAAGAAAATTCATCTAGCCTGATCTTTTATGAGCAGCTTGGTTTGTACTGCCTCCTTTTTTTGTAATTGCCAAGTACATTGTACATGCACCCTTGGCCTGGAAATTAACTTGCTGGTTGTTCTAAAGCTAGCAGAAATGAAGTGGCAGGAGCGAAGCCTGCTGCAGGGCTGACAGTGTGGCCTTGCAGAGGGATGCTTTGGCTGTCTTTTGGGTCTGTAGGGGCGGCTTCAGCCTGCAAGCTGCTCCCAGTGAGCTGTGCCTCCCAAGGGGACAGATGGTTTTGTGAGGAGGTGAATGGACCGTCACCCATGTTCCCATTGCCATGTTCAATGGGAAGCCAGTTGTTTGCCCAAGGTTGTTCCAAAGCAGAGGTCCTCAAATCTTAACACAGAGATCAATCACCCCAGAATTTGGTTAAAAGGCAGCTTCTGATTCAGCCCAGAATCCTACCTTTGCAAGTCACAATGAGAAGGAGGGTGCTCCTGATTCCCTTTGCATGCGGCTCATTTATAACGGTGGAAGGACTGACTGACAACTGACTCTCAGGACCAGGGGTATAGCTAGACATCCGTGGTGCAGTATGACCTTGAGTTCTCAGGTTTCTAGCTGTGGAATTTGGGAAGTGCTGTCTAGCCCACTGGAGAAAGTTCTGCTGTACTGATCTGAGGAAGGACCCTGGCATGCTGGATTGAGAGGCAGTGGGGACAGCTGGTCCCCCAGCCTCCTGGGATAGGGACATTTAAATAGGAACACTGCACAGAGCCTTCCTGGAAGTCGCTGCCATCTAAATAAATATGCCCTTTGCCCAAACCCATTCTTGTGGAGCAACACCCACTGGGAATGTTGATTTCTCTAACTTCCAGAACCAGAGCGAGGCTTCTTAATCTGGGTTTAGTTAAACTTCCCCTACTGCTCAGGCTCTTGTCCTCAAATAGAAAAGAGGCAGAGAGAGGAGGTGGAAATGCTAATTAGGCCCTGTCACCATTCCAGCTACTGTGGTGAGAATTCACAGTATGCAAATCAGATTAAACCTACCCTGAGCTTCTCAGGGCTTAGAGGGTAGGGGTGAGGATTGGATTGACAATCCCAGGGTGAAAAGGTAAAAGGCGGTCCCCCGGTCCCCAGTTTGTTCACCCATTCTGCAGGGCTTCAGAAGGCTCTGGAGCTGAGAGACACCCTTGAGGGAAAGACGAACTGCATGTGTGGGGTGTGTTAAATAAACTAAATGCTGCTCCCCAATTTTGCAGCTGTATTCAGAGTAAAAATGAGCTAATGGCTTTAAACATGCACACACATGCACACATGCACACACACACATGCACACACACACACACAACCACCATTCAGCTCAGTATAAACTGTCACAGCATCAAATACCGAGTATGGAGAATTATTAACGTAAGTGGCCTTCTATAATAAAGCTCATTATTAATAGGCCTATTAGCTCAGCATTCATCTGAACTGACAGCAACTTCTTTCCATGCAGCTGTTGCTCCCTTTTTACATTGAAGACCCCTTCTGACATCTCCAGGATATTCAAAGGCAGAGAACGGGGCGGGTGTGGGGAGCGGGGAGGCCCGAGGAAGTGATGCAGGTTATTTTAAAAGGGAAACAGAGCCGGGGAGTTGCTATGTACCCGGCATGCTTCAGAAAGCAATGCGGAGCGTTACTGAGCGTATAGCACATGTGTGGTACATGTATTATGTCACCCAATCCTTAGAAAACACAGGACGTGGGGTAAGTTAAACTTCAGATGGATAAAGCTTTTAAAAACCCAAAAACCTATGTCCCAAATATTGTCAGAGGCATGCTTCCTTTTGCAAAATGTCATTTGCTACATCTCAGAAATTTAAATTTAACTGGATTTCCTTGCTTTGATTTGTTGAAATGTACAGCCAAGCCTGTCATTACCCCTACTTTACAAGCAGTGGTACTGGAATTTGAAGGGGTCAAGTTCAAGGTCACACTCTACATTGGATTAAGTCTTTGCCTTGAACCCAGTCTTCCAAGATTCCCCTCTCTCTCTGCTGTTCCCTGGAGGCCTCCTACCGGGGTGCCAAGCTTGACTGGCCAGCTCAGCGCAGGCCCTGTGACTGTGCTTTCACCAGAGCTTCCTGTAGTTGCTCTTATTTTCCCACTTTGCATTTGGAAACGATCACAGGGGTGAGGGTGGAGTGCTCCCTGGGCACCCGCTTTCCCCAAGTACTCAGCTCAGACGCAGGTGGGACCCCAGACCTCCTGGACATGAGGGTGAGAACACACATCAGGGCAGTGATGAGCATAAAGGGGCACCAGCTGGCACTGTACCCCATACAGAGAAGCCACTGTGCCACTAAATCCCTTTTTGGAAAGGGATTTCACCTGCTGGAGACCTTCAGGAGGCAAATATTGCTAATTGATTGCTGAAAATGACCTTAAAGAAACTCATGGATTTCCAGATGCCAAAGTAGTGTTCTGTTTTCAGCTTAAAAATACTGTTGAAGTCTTGGATGAAGGGATTGTTGAGTGAAAAAAAGTGAGAAATTTAATAAATAGGAATCCACATAAAATGCTTTGATACCATGTAGTAAATGATGTGAAAAACTGGTCATCCTTCCTCTATCGATAGCAACTCAGGATCAAATTATGGAGGGGAAATTATTAACATTTGTTTAGCAAATGCGTATCAAATGGCTCATATGTGCCAAGCATGATAAGGGAAAACTACACACCTATCTCACAGTCACAGACCTTCATTTTTCTCATGTGAAAAATGGGAATAATAATATTTACAGCATGAGCAGTTGTGAATGTAAAATAAGCCAACATATTTATACCATTACGTAGGACCTAGAACCCACTAAGTTGTCGCTTAGCGTGACCATTCTTAATATTTGTTGGAAGCTGAGAAAGTGACATAGGGAGATACTTACATAGATTATTTCCCCATGTATTAAGAGGTCTACTAGGGCAGATGGGTGAGGTGTGGGGGTGTTGAGGTCGGTCCCCCAAGAAGACCCTGAAGACCGAGGAAAGTCTTCACAGATCACAATGTGAGCCTTTCCCCCAAAGGTGGAAGGAACAGGCATTCCAGACTTACCAAGCATGTACTGACTTATTACCAATTGTACTGATTTATTAAGGCATACTCATAATGAAACAGGCATCGGTGACAGATTTGAGACGGAGGCCAGGTAGTGTGGTCTTTGTTGCTGATCTGTTTCTCTGGATCAAAATAGCAGTGATTTCGGCCAGCTGGTTACCAGCGAGATTGGGAAGGACTTGGGTGCTGAGTGTGGGCAGGGGCAGACTGGGAACAGTCTCACAGTCACCTCTCCTGACGACTATGTTCCAGGGTAATGGAGGACCATTGATCATTAGATGACAGGGGACGAGGAATTTCTTGGCCATAGCAGAGTTTCCAGAAGTTGATTCTAGTGGAAATGACAAAAATGATTTGGAAAGAGGTTCATGCATACAGAGAGACAGACAGACAGACAGACAGACAGACAGACAGACAGAGACAGAATATCAAAGCACAGTTTTTAAAGTCTTCATTGTGCAACCACATACTCCAGGGTTTTGCCAAATACCTGTAAGGCTTGATAACAAAGTATCTGCGCACTATGTCTCAGAGGGAGACAGGTTTCTAAACAATTTCTCTATTTCCTAAAATTGGTTGAAGTTCAGCAAATCCTATCTCTCTACTTAATTGCTGAAGTTCTTTTCTTCCTACCACTAAATTGCATATACAAGCTTTTGTTCCCCCACCAAAATATATGAAAACTCCAAGAATGAGTTGGAAACTCTAAGCTCAGTCACTCATTAACCATTTATTTTATTATTCATTCACCGAATCAGTTTTCCGTTCACTGTTCTTTCCATCTTTTTGTCTGTTCCATCACTGACTTTTCTGTCTACCCATATTTGGTTCCATGTACCCTTCCGTGTACCATCCACCATGTCACCATACTGGCTAAGGGCTTATTTAGCCTCAGGGATGTTCAGGCACAGTGTCACCACTAAGCTCAGGGCTTCCCCAATTTCCAAATCAGAAGTAGAGAGCGAGGCTTCCGTGTCTTGAGAGGTACTGGTCACAAAGGTATTTGCAAAGTCCAGCAACAGAGCAAGGCAAGGAGTGGCCAATTTGAGAGGACGGCAGCATTTTTGGCAAGTGACTTGCTTTTCCTGACACGTTTCAGAACTACATCAGCAAGTGAGAAGTGGCAGCACAAGTGTGCTGTCTTTGGTACCCTTTCCACGTCTCAGAGCTCAGATATTTTCAGGAACAAACGCCTTTATTCTGCCGAACTGCTACCAAGCGTGATCAGCACTGAAGGTCCTTCTGAGACCTCCTTAGCCAAGGCTGCCCAGCATGACTCGGGGTCCAGGTCAGCTCCTTCTAACTAGAGAAGGGGGCCAGTTTTGTTTCACTTGTCAGTGAAAAATGCAAATCACAACCACAAACTTAAAGACTGGAGGCTGGAGCAAAATGCTTAGAAATGAGTACTGATACAACCGGAAATACCTACCAAGGATCTAAAATTAATCCCACTTTTCTCCACTAGCTTTCCTTCCACGTGCCTAAAGAGTTACACTCGTAAACAGAAGGAAGTCCCCAGCTCTTTCAGCTCTTGCAGGCAGCAAGCATCTCAGTTCCCGGGGCTCCCCAAATGATTTTAAATGACATCAAGGCTCCCTCTCTGCTTGTCACCTCCTACAGTTTGGGGAGCAAGTCAGACTTTCTGGACCAAATAGAAGACCATTGTTCCCTTGAGGGTTTCTCATTATATTTGAGCTCTAGTTTCCTGAGCAGGAGGTGGACACAGAACATGTGTTTGTGAGTGTGGATGTTTTGAATCTATGTGGGAGCCTGCAGGAGTTAGAAGTTCTTGAATAGATACATGCAGAGCAGTTCAAATCAAATGCAAAGATGGAGAGAGCAGCAGGAGAAGGAGGAAGAGGAGGAGAAGGAGGCAGCGATTAGGAAAAGAGCAGACAGAGAACCCAAGTAACTTTCTCTCGCCGCCCCTGAGTAAGACTGCACGGCCTCGCTCTGCGGTGATCCCCTTGTCATGGGTGGGATGTGCTTAGAGAGAACTTACTGAAAATAGAGAATAGAGAGGGGCTGGGGACGTAGCTTAGTGTGAAGGTGCTGTGTCCAACCTCCAGGAATGCAAATAGAAAAAAGAGAAGAGAGGCTCTTATAAAAAGTTATTCAATGTCACCAACTCAATGTGTGTCCCCGGACAAGTACTATTAGCCCTTTGAACTTGAGAACATGCTGTGAAGTCAAACCCTCAGTGTGCAGCCTAAGTCCAGCAAAGCAAGGCCTGTGGACATGGGGCCATGCTGGTTCTGACACTCTCTCCATGAGCTTCTTTTGAGCTACTGAGGTTGCGATGCCCAGGAATAATTTGCATTGCCCTTACTCAGCCAAACAGTCTACAGGGTCACCTAACACATACACACCAAATCATGTGGACAAGTGCCTTTCTTGCCAGTCCTCTGGAACTAATGCTACCCAATTTTCCTGATGGACTTTGGGTGTATTTCAAAATATACCGGAGGAAGGCCTCAATGGAAAGATTTTATTATGTGACTTGGTTATCCCTTGTTTGCTGTGGTGGTCACTTCTTATTATAAGAGTTGAATTTGACATGGAAGCTTCTCCAGGTTTAGTTCCCACAGTTGAGGCCACTCTGTACCAGGGGGTACTGGGGAGTTTGACCTTGAACCGCTAGCATTCCAGGTGGGGTTTACCTCAGGGGCCTCCACGAGATGCGGGCTGGATCACACTGACCTGTCATGTAGGGTCTGATTTGTTCACCAAAATGAACCTTGTACGTAGTAGCTGTGTGACACAGGCGACTTAATCACTTCTGAGACTCGATTTGCTTGGCTTCAAAGATGGGATAAGACCCACTTGATAAAGCTGTGACAAGGATTAACCCATTGAGCCAATAAGAATGGCTCTGGGATTATGCCCAGTACTTAGCAGAAATTTAAGGACCGCTGAGTACGGATATATCCAGGATGGAATCTATCTTACATGGGACACTGTCCAAGGCCATTAATATTAACAGTCTTGAGACTGCGGTGGCTGAAGGCTTCCAGTTCCCCATATGACAAGCTCACTGCCAAATGTGGGACATCTAGAGTGGAGGAGAGTCCTCCACAAGTCTCTCTGGTGTCAGGGCTGGTAAATTCACCACTGTCCAACTGATGCAAGGGAAACTTGTGACTGTGTGGTCACCATAGCAAAGAAAAAGGAAGAGAAGAAGCTGACCTTTGCTCCAGGGTGCATGCCAACTTCTTTCTCCCTGGGAACTCATCTGTGCACACCCAGTGCCACCAGTGTGCCCCTCGGCTCTGCCACGTGGGTGAGTTGCCCAGCAGCAGGGTCGGCCAAGGGTAGAAAGCCAAAGAGTGGCTGAGCACCAGCTCCTGACCTTCCAGCAGGGTGTGTCTAAGGCCCACTTCATTCTGACCCCGAGTCACAGGGGCATCCAGCTCTAGGAGAGCTCAGGAGAAGCTGGCTGGACACTGCATCCACTGTGGCCTTCACTCTCTGCCTCCCCTGGAGCGCCTCCAGGGCTGTTCCCTCACGGGTGGGTACTATTTGCCTCTCACTCTTTGCCGTGGAGACTGCTTCGGAGGAGAACAGGCCTCACAGCTGTCCCTCTACAAGGGGAGCTGGCATGTGCAGAGGGCCCACTCTGCCTGCCGCATCGGCCGTCCATGTCTATGTTCCCAGGCCTGGAAGAGAGCTGGAAAATGCGTGGTACCAATGGCTTGATTTTTAGTGTTGCTTTTCTGCATCGGCCACATAAGGAGGTTTGAAATCACATCCACCCTCTTCATCTTAATGCCGCGCTGTGATCAATGAGCTGATGCCCCTGGTCCCTACAGGAAAAGTGATGCGGAAAGCTCGTGGCTTCTACACGACCGCACACCATCAGCGTCAGTGCGACACTCGGTATATGATTCCACCTCTCTCTGAATAGACTCGGAGTCCAGTTCTGGTTGTTTTTCTCTTTCTTTTTTTCCCTTCCCTTTTTCTAGTTTCTTCATCTTACAACTAAGTCCAAAGTTATTCATCCCGGTATTAGGGCCTTAATTCCTGTCTACACATGAAAAGGCTGGGAGAGCCACACTGCTCAGGGACTTAAGCTGATACTTAACCTTGAATCTTCTTGGCTCTCGACTGAAAGCCTCTCAAACCCTTTTTAAGAGAGAAAGACGTTTCTCACTCTAGAATTCATATCCTCGCTCTCCATTCCCACCTCAAGGAAGCCACATGAGGCTTAAGCACGTGTTTGGGCTGGAGTCTAAGAAACGATCCAGCATCAGTGATTCATTCGTCTAGTTATTCCTGATCATGGAGCCCCTTCATGCACGCTAGATACTGCAGGGATGTGTTGAAAATGTACAGCGAATATGGTGAATATTTACATTAAAAAATTACAGTGAAAGACACATTGCCACAAATCTCCCTTAAAACCCTCCCCTCACTCTGAGCACGCTTTTCCTGTCATTCTTGCCATCTTCTGAAGCAGATCTGCAAGTCTTCTTTCCTGAGTGTCTTTAGTTATGCTGCTGTCCTGGCGGCCTCCATGTCCTGAGTCAATTTGAAATGTTTCACTTTCATGGTGGTTTTGACTTTAGAGAAGAACCAAAGTCACACGGGACCGAATCCAGTGAATCATGTGCCTGAGGATGCACTATAATATTTTCAGTTCGCAGAAATTGTTGTAAACATTTTGATTTGGTTCTGTCCATCAAGGCTACCACAAAAAGAGATGAGAGAGCCCTTCCAGAACTGCTTCAGAAAGTGACAAGATTGGTGGGCTACGTGTGCTCAAAGGGAGCACTGGAGCTCAGAAGATGATTAATGCCAACGTATTTTTGCTACAATAATTTCAAACTTTTTAAAACATTTACACTGTTTTTTTTTTAAATCATACTACATATGATGGCTGACAAAAGTTCTTTCAACTAGCATGGAGAAAACAATACCAAGACACACACACACACACAAACACACACACAGACACACACAGACACACACACACACAGAGAGAGAGAGAGACAGAGAGACAGAGAGACAGAGAGACAGAGACAGAGACAGAGACAGAGAGAGCAAGCCAATGTAAAGTAAAGAGTAGTGCGATGTTACCATAAAGTGTCCTGTTATCAGTACAAAGGAAAGAAAATTCCAGGCACAGTAAGTGTGGGAGTGTATGTGTGTGTGTGTGTGTGTGTGTAACCCAACAGGTATTTACTTCCATGCTTATTTGTTCACTTAAAGAGCACGAGGCAGCCAATGCACCAAGAAGTGCACTCAGTCTGGGATGAATGAATGGACAGAAGACCCCCAACCCTGCCCCTGTGACGTCTACAGTTGACTGCAGTGGAGGCGTTGAGATGGCCCAGTTGTTGGAGGTGGGGGAGAGGAGGACCTCCCAGTCTGGGCACAAGGAGCCATGGACACTCAGAGCCACAGCGTGGACATGGGCAGAAGAGGGACAAGAAGAAAGCCCACCCAGCAGGGGAGGAAGGTCTGAGGGGTGCAAGAAGCTGAACTTAAGTCCTTTGGTGAGAGTGTGGGGGAGCTTGCCACCAGCCCAAAGGGCTGCTGAAGTCATTTCAGCACCAAAGGTGGCCTGTGATTACAGGGTCCGCCTAGCAGGAGAAGAAAGTTGGAGACCGGAGCGGCACTGAGACAGGATAGGTAGGAACTGTGGCCACCTGGATGTATTTGGAACCTGGGTACTCGGTGGCCTGGGTCTCCCTCTTTCAGAGCGCAAAGAGAAGTGTCTTTCCTAGCATCCCTGAGAGGGCCGTGTGTCCTCGTAACTGAGTCCCAACCAGCTGAATATGAGTAAAGCTTGTGCACCCGCTCCTAACTCGGGTGCCCAGCAGTCTGCTCCCGCCTGCTGCCCCGTGCCCACCACCAGCGCAAAGGAGAAGTTTCACGGGCCAAGAAGAGAAAGAGGGAGAGTCCCTGACTGCCTAGTCAGCACGAGAGTCAGCACTCGTTTTCCATTAAAGGACAGATAAGGAACACTTTCACGCTCTGTGGAACATAAATCTCCGCCACAGCGGCCCACCTGAACTCCAGCACGGTCCCTGCCATCTGAAAGGGCCCCGAAGTTCTTTGTGCTAAAGGTCTCGTCCCCAGAAAGGTACTACGGGGAGACAGTGAACCCTCAGTGAGGTCTTCAGGTCACTGAGGTCATGTCACAAAGGGCGAAAGGGGACTCCAGCCGCTTCCTCATCCCCTCACTTCCTCTCCCTTGAGGGTGGCATTTCTGCTCTGCCACACTTAACCATTCCAGTGCCATGTGGTACCCAACCTGCACCCTAAAAGTGACAAGTCCACATCTTTACCAACTGAAGCAACAAAAGCCACACATCAAGCAAAAGACCCCTTGTGTCTTTATGAGACGATGACCTCAGTTGTTTGTGATCGCAACCCACGCCTGGCTGGCAGTGGTAGGAAAGCAGCCAGAGCCAGTGTGTGAATGACTGTGTCTCAATAAAACTTTATTCATGAAAACGGGTGACACGCAGGATGGGGCCCAGGGGATGGAGCTATCTTCCTCGGGATCGGGAGCAGCGTTTCTTTACACTCACCACATTGCTGTGGGACACAGAAGATTTTCATAGCAATTGACTTAGACTCATATAAGAGGGACAAAGACGACTGACCCACCCGATGCTCCTCAAAAGAAATGCAGAACTTAGGGAATTAGCATGGGCAATGCCCCTTCCCCCCAGGTTTTAAACAACCTCTGAGAAACCCGTGTGGCTGGGGGTTTATCGAGGAAGGGGCCCCCTGCACACCTAGAAAATTGTCAGTTAACACAGCCCCGAATAGCAGAAAGATCTGGTCTTGCAGTGCTGAGGTTGAGGGAGGAGACAGCCAAGGACTCCTTTTCGTGACACGGCATGATAATTGAGGTTTAGACACATTCATTTACCGATGGAAAATTCTGCTGTCTGCATTCCAGAACTCAAAAGAAAGAAGGGAGCAAAGAAGCCTGGATCGGTGCCAGATGGAAGGAACTGAAGAAATCTGTCATCAGGCCCTCAGGTTACAATATCATAATTTAAAGTTTTCTTGAACAATGGGGGAGTAATTAATGATACAGCTTTCGATCTTCCATTTCAGCCAGGCACCATGCACGGGGTGAGGGTGTGTTTGTGTCTGTCCGTGTGTCCGTGTGGTGCACACACGCTTACACACGCTAGAAATCGTGAGAGGCAGAGGAAGGGAGAAGCCCCCATGATATGTTTTAAAAAGTGGATTTATGGACTTGAAAGCTGTCATGAAACAGGGGCTCCGTTTCTGCCTCTGTTGCGACTTGCAGGTTCTTTGAGGTGTTCCAGTCAGTACAAGGATGCTAAGCCGGGTGGATAGACCACCTCAGGCCTCCACAGCAGCGTTCCTGCAGGACAGATCTCCCACAGCTTGCTGATTTATTTGGGTTTGAAAGTAAAGAAAACAAAAGTATCACTCTTACTGCCAACCCTACCGCCTGCTCTTAGAGAGACGTCCCGGGCCTGAGTGACGGGGATTTCACGTCCCCATCAAATGTCCTGGGGCACACATTCCAACACGAGGTCACTCCCTCTTGAGGGTCAAATATCTCTGATATCTCTGATATCCCAGCTCATTTCTACTGTGGACTGGAAGGACTTGCGAATTGCTTGGAAAATACACAGCAGGGCAGTAAGAGCAAAGGGCCAGTGTCTGCCTACTAGAGCCAGAGTCCAGCTCTACAGTTGAGCAACCAGAGGCCCTGAAGGGTCACCTCTGCTTTCCTGGCTTGGTTTCCTCCTGCACATGTGGGATCCAAAGGCTGGGTCAGATCAGTGTTCCCGGCGTAGGTTCTGAAGGTTGGTGTATTAATAAGGAAATGAGGCTCAACGTTAATTTGGTCAGAGGCTGACTTTCAATACTGACAAAAGGCGCTTCAAAGACAGCCCCGGAAGTAAGAGGGAAGCTCATTTCTTTGCTCAAGTGAAAGAAACACAGAGGTCTGGGGCACTGGTCAGCAGCTCTGCTGTGGACATGGTTTGAGTGTTCCCTCGGGGGTTCATGTGTCAGGAGCTGGTCCCCAGCATGGTCATGCTGAGGGGCACTCGTAGTTTGTGGGTTTCAGGGACAGGTTCTTAGGTCATTGTCCCTGGGAGGGACTAGGAGGGTTTCATGGGACCTCCGAGTTCTCTCAAATATGAGTTGCTGCAAGAGCAATCAGTCCTTGAATCTGACTTCTGTGAGGTCTCTCCCTCCCTCACACACTCCCACCAGTGTCACCCACCAGACAGTGACAAGCTGCATAGGACACTCCCTGGAACCTCAGCCATGCTGCTTGGGCTTTCTGTCTCCCAATCTGTGAGCTGTGTAGATACCTTTTCTTGTGACGTCAGCCTACCTGTTGCATTTCGTTATAGTAGTGAAAAACAGACTAATACAGCTGTACGATGAAAAACCCATGTCCTTGTACCTTTTATCTCCACCATCTTTAGCCATTGCCTTCATCTTTAAAGTCATTCGGTAGTACACGAAGGTTGTTAACTCTCTGGCAATCACACTCACTTCCCAAGAGGCTGGCGTGAGAACACGTGAAGCATAATAAGCAGAACACAACTTCTCCAAGATAAATTAGTTCCTTTAAACAGTTTTCCTAGGTCCGTTTTGACACTTGTTTTGATCACATTGGCCAGAAAGCAGTAACGTGATAATATTATAAAGCTGCAAGAGATGCTGGGAAGTATATTCTTTAAGTCAAGGATGTTATCAGTGCAAATAAAATCAGAGTGTTATTACCAAGGAAGTTGAAGAGAGGCTATTGGTTGGCAACTAACAATCCTAACTGCAGAGATCTGGAGTGGCATGACGACCTGGGTGAAACTTGAGGGTGTAGTGTCCCTGTAGTTCTGAAAGCTTTATCTCACAAATGCACACTGTGGCCGTTCCAGTGTGGGATGGATCCCGGGATCATTGGATTACAGGCTCTCTGCATGCCTGTGCACCACATGAAATTAACCCAGGAGCTGTCTGGGGGGTGGTGGCCGTGGGGAGTGATCTGAGTTATTCTCCGTTATCAACATGGGGCTATGGTGTCTCTGCCAGGTTTCCTCTTCCTCGCCTGCTACCTGGAGGGACACCCAGATTCCCTCTGTCCTCTCCCTCCTGCAGACACCGGGTGCCCTGACCCTCAGCAGGTGCTTCTTCCTCCCCCTCCAGTGTTCAGTCCCTTCATCAGTCAGCTGATGACGTTCTCTTGGAGACAAGCTCCTGGGAGAGTTGGCAGCAGAGTCTTGATTTGATTCCCATCAAGTGAGGACGTAATTGGAAGCAATTAGAAGGAAGTGTCCCATTTTAGGAGACGCCCTCTATGTAGCAACACTCAGTGACAGCAATATTGTCATTTAAAGGGGATAGTTGTGAACAAAATTAAAACACCACACACACACACACACACACACACACACACACACTCTACACCTTGACCTAGTCCCACGATGGTGGCACACGAGTCCAAGTCTCCAGGTGTTTCAAGAGCAGCTGTTGGTCCGCTGTGAGCATTTCTGAGTTCCCTTTGCTGAGGGCGAAGCCCTGGGTCTTCTTCCTCCAGGAGCTCGCAGTCAGGCAGGAGAGGTGAGTGTAGCAGAGGCTCTGAGGGTGAAGGAAGCTCTGGACGTCTTTGCACAGAGGCCAGGGCTGATGGTGAGGGTGGCGTTGGGTGTCACTGAGTCCTGCATGTTCCTTTCCCAGACCCCAAGAGAATGACTTAACGTCTTGGTGCTTCGATTTCCTCATCCGTGAAATGCAATAAAGAGACCTTTCCCTTCAAACATAGCATTTTCCCCTGGCCTGGAAGCACTCAGCAGTGATGTTATCCTTGCTGCCGTTACTTCCTGATCTTGTTTTGATGTCAGTGCAGCACTGGGACTGCACAATGGAGGGAAGACAGATCTACCTTGGGAAGAAGAGCTCCACAGCCATGGCAATACTGTGTCATTTGCAGAAGGAAGATTGTCCTAGCAGATGCATGTCTGAGTGATAATCCAGGCTGGCCAGTCAGGTAAAACATCAGACCTAATTTGTGACCCAGGATAGGGTGGTTATCAATGTAGCTGCATGCAGCCAGTTCCAACCAACTCTAACCAGTTCCAGCCAGCTCTAGCCAGCGCACTTATTTTTTTTTTTTTTTTTTGAGCCAGTAGGGTGTACATATTTGGATCTGAGTGATTCTCTGGCTCTTGACAGCCTGCCCATCCCTGTGGGATTTTTGCCTGACATATTTATGTGTTTACAAGCCTGAGCCTCTTCCAAGGAGAGATGCTGCTGAAAGGAAAGACAGTGAATAAACCCTCTGCAAAGAGGAGACCTGGGCCACATGGCCACTTGGGGGCTGGAAGCCAGGGCGGGGAGCGCAGCACAGACTGCAGATAAGGAGAGGGGATGAGGACAAGGTGTGCCCGAGTGGCATCTGGCATGGATGCTTGCTTCACAGGACCATTCTCAGCTGGCCACAGCTGGCTTCTACCCCTGGGTGACCTTGAGCCAGAAGATGTCCTCCTCCTGCAGCAGCTTCCAGTGTCCAAGCTGGAACACAAGGACATGTGGGATAATGACGTTGCTTCTTCGCTTCAACCAGGGTGCAGATTCCAGCTGCAGAGTCCCCTGGGGCAGGCGGGTGGGTTTCCTCAGTAGAGAGCCTACTTCCTCAGCCGCAGACCCACAGATCCACATGTGCGCTCCAGAAACTTCCGAGGCTCTTGGAAGTTCTTGTAAGAAGTCCCCTCACCACCATCCAAAGAGTAATTCTTAACACCACAGTTTCTTTTAATAAGCACTTACGTCATCTTCCTAGCTGCTGCCACCCACGGCCTCACCACAGAAGGCTGGCTGGTGACAGCGAAGTCTCCGGATGGCAAGGTCACTGGGAATGACACGGCACCTTAGCGTCAGTGCAGGCTTGTGCCTCCTGGCCCTGTCTTCTGCTCCAGGCCGGGGGCGCCCTCAGTCTCCTCGCCTGCAGTGCTGCTGGCTGACTTCTCCTCATAGCGCTCGGGCACACAAAATGCACAAAAGGAGAAAGTTAAAGTAGACACTTGTGGATGGGCATCATCTTCTTTTAACCTGTAAGGCCTTTTAAGAGTATCCAGCTACTCTCTTCTATGCTCTGCGCTTTATGTTCCTCATTTACACAATGGGAACTCAGTCAGTACCATGTTCCAGTGAGGGCCGAGACCTCTGATGTCCCCACTGACCACAATCACAAGGGATTCAGAGCTGCACTTTGGGAAGCATCTTTTTGCCAATTCTGGGGGTTGAACCAAGCAAAGGCCTTTGCATCCCTAACCCTCTTTATTTTTTATTTCTAGATGAACTCTCACTAAGTCACCAAGTTGCAGAGGTTGGGATGGAACTGGGGATTGTCCTGCCTCAGCCTCCCCGAGTGCTGGGGTGGAAGTCATGTACTATCCTTCCCAACACAGAAAGCATTCCTTTCAAGGCAGCTTCCTCAAAGATCTTGACAGTCCGGGTCACTGTGCCAAGTCTTTCTGGTGGGAGTAACCACGGTGGCTGGGAAGAGGCTCAGAATCACACTCTGCAGCCCTGGAATTTACCCAGTCCCCATTAAACTCTCTGCTGACCATCTAAGGATTGTCATCATTTTTATGGGATCCCTGGGAGGATTACATGAAGCAGCAGACACCTGTCAGACAGCAAGGATGGGAAGGGCATTGATGCCAGCCCTTCCTCTTTCCGTTGGCACAATGGTTTCCCTCAGTAAAGTGGGTTTTCCCCCCAAAGTGCAATTAAGTTTTTTGCTTGGAACCTTGAGAACCTAATACTAATAGAAAGGTTTGGGGCCGTGAATAACCTTGTGCGGCACATCTATGATGCTTACAAAACTGCCGCATTCCAGGGGAATGAGAGCCCTGCCATGGGGGGCTTGGTTAGGGAGCCCGGGCAGACACACACGCGGGCGGGATCTCTGAGGTCAGAATGGGATGTTAGCAGGGGAGTTTGGCGGTCCTCCAGAATTTGTGGATCAGTAGCAGAATGACGGACACGTCTGTGCTGGCCCAGGGCCTCCTTTTTACATCTCTGCGCCCACCATGCCTCTGTGACATGGTTGAGGAGGCCACCGAGGGGGTCCTCCAAGGGCGAGTGAGCAGGCGGAGGGAGGAATGGAGGAATGGATAGTCTGCCTGTTCCTCCTACTTCTCTTCCCCACCCCCTTTCCATTCCTTTCCCCACCCACTTCCCCTTCTCCTCCCTTTTTCTCTTCTTGCCCTCCCCGTTCCTTTTACTTCTCTTCCTCTTTCTTCTCTGCCACCCGACCAGGCTCACAGGTTCTGTGGGCCTCAGGGTTAACGAGGCAAAGTTGGGAAAGTTGTCCCCACTCCCAGATATCCGGGGCCCCGCTGCCTTCCAGGAATGAGGGGGCAGTTCCATTGTTCACTGGGTCTCACAACTGGGTGTGGCACTGCCTTCAGGCCCTCAATGACAGGTCCTCCTCCCCGCTGTGCCTCTGGGTGACTGCAGAGGCACTGGGGGTACCATCTCAAGACAGAGGGGCTGTCAGGGGTCATGACGGGGCACTGCTTCTCATTGTCAGTTAAGGCAGCAGTCACAGACACCGCCCAAATATCCCGGACAGCAGGATGAGGACCTTGTGTCCTGATGGGAAGGGACAAAGTTGTGACAGAGCATATCCCACTAGGAACGCTGGGGCCATTTTGGAAAGTGCACTGTAAATCTGACAGATGTGAAGAAATGAATGAGTTTTCTAAGTTCCAACTCACCACACTGTGTAGCCGTGGGGTGGTGAGAATGTATTTTTCAAGGAAGATGGGGCAGAGAAGGCTGGGGACATAGAATTTGTTCAGGACGGATCTAAAAGTTTGTTGAGACTCCTTCTAAAAGTTTGTTGAGAATCCTTCTGTGCTTTGTAGAAGAACAGCGGAGAAACCCAAGGCTGAGCCAGCTTAGTGGTGCGACATCACCAAAGGACAGAGTGAAAACAGTCACTCCTAAGGAACCCTCAGGGCTGGGGGCTGGGGGTTCCGGCTGCCCCGACCCACTTCGCATCTTCTGGCCTGGGAACGGGGCAGGCATGTGCCCTGTTTCTGGAGAACAAGCAATGAACCAGAACTGGGCGCATGAGTAGCTAGAGAAATGGAGCCTGTGAAGAAGGTTGGGTTTGATGACTTGGGGGACCAGGAAGACCTCACAAAAAGACAGTATTCAACTGCCTGCATGTAAAAGACCACTGAGACTTCTGCTTTCCTGAAGGAAACAGAAGGAGAGGACTCGTGCAGACAACACAGACATGGAAGTGCTGTCCAAGGAGAGCAGCATGAGGTCACTAGGGCCACCCAGCTGTCCCCCGAGCTTGGGAAGCATTTACTGTTTCCTCCAGTGCTAACTGCGTGAGCAGATAGTGAGGTATCAGAGCTAGGCGCTGACATGGAATCTGTGCCCTCAGTACCTGTACCCATCTGTGTGCTTTTCCACTGCCCTCCACCTGGGAAACAAAGAATTATTTTCTTTCCTGGCCAACAAAGCCCATCTTAGGTTATTATTTCTCTTTGTCTCCTTTCATATTTCCTAGTGGAAACATTCCAGAAACTGCTGGCTAGAAAATCAACCATCTGAACTCTGATTCTTCTCTGTCTCTCTGTCTCTGTCTCTGTCTCTTGTCTCTTGTCTCTGTCTCTGTCTCTCTGCCTCTTCTCTCTCTCTTTTCTCTTCTCCTTTCTCTTCTGTCTCTGTCTCTCCTCCGTATCTCCTTGCTCCCTCTCTCCCCATCTTCCTGATTTTCCTTCCTTCCCTTTCTCTTCCTATCAGATTAGTGAGAAGATGCAGCATTGAATCTCTTTCAAGCTCTGTGCAGCCTGGTTAACACATGGAAGGGGCTAAGATTAAACCTTAATTTAACTCTGTCTCTCACCCAAACGTCACCAGACTCCTGGCCCAGTTTAACTTTCCATCATCTCCAAAAATCCCCGGAGAAGAGCAGCTCCGTGCCGCCCGTGTCTCCTCAGTGACCTTCCTCGCCTGGTCAGATGCTTGGCACTGAAATCCAAGATGGCGTTAGAGAAGAGAAGGAGGTGAGAAGACATGAATATTTATTGAGTCCTGGCATATGCCAGGCACTCGAAATGCATTCTTTCTTTCCATGGAACGGCCCCAAGGAATAAATATGAATATCTCTATCTTCTCAAAGGGAGAAACTGAGGCTCACTAGGGTAACGGCTGTGTCTAAGTTCACACCAGCTGAGTGTGATAGTGTGGCCCCCTCCCAATGCCAGTGTTCCCTCCCACTGTCCTTGAGTCTGGACTAAGCACAGGGAAGCCCAGTGGCTAACTCAAACCCTGTGACCGGAAGCCCTGGGATCTCTCCCTGTAGTGCTGTCTCCCCCATTGTCAGACAGGAAGTTCAATCGCCAAGAGGTGCAGGACCCCCCACCACTATGGCATACACACACCAGGTAGCAAGGGGTGGAGGCGAATCTCCGCTCTGCTGTGCCTCATAACTTATGCTTGCAGGATCCAGAGTTTTTGAGTGTTTGCCCCACGGCCAAGCCACCTAAAACCACACTGTGCTGTCTCCATTTCACTGTAGGCTTCCTGGAACTGGTCCTTTCCCACCCAGAATCAACTTCAAGGAAATGAGACCGCAATGCCTTCCAAAAAGGAACTTGGTAGAATAGAGAGTCAGTTATATATATATATATTTTTGTCTTCTATATTTTGCTTTCACCAATGGAGAAATAGTGATGCGGACTCTAAAAGCAATCAAGCAAGTGGAGATGGCACAGGACCCAGGCCAGATCTACCTCTGGGTGAGAGATCCTAGAGTTAAGAGGAAGAACTCGGGTACCCAGCACAGCAGGGAGGAAGGAAGGAAGCCAAGCAAGAGGTTGTTTATCATCCGCGCTGGTGAATATCAGAGAATTAGAGGGCTAAAACCCAGGGGTGGAGCTTATGACACTCAGAAATCTAGGGGGGAAAGCAAGAACTCGATGTCAGATGAGTCCACCAGGAAATCCATAAATACTAACCAAGTTGTTAAATGAAGATTCAGTCATTGTGGTGTTTGCATGCATTACCCAATAAATTTATGTGTGCAAGTTAAGAATCTTCCACACGTTCCTAAGGGTCCATGTATGCTCCATGCCCAAAGGACTACTGTGCAGTCATTATAAAACTTTAAGAGAATTGGTAACAAAGGGAAATAACATGTAGTTCTATTCTCTGTCCCCTAATAAGTGAGAGAATACAAAATTATTCTCTGTCTCTCTCTCTCTCTGCATAATTCACCTGTGCAAAAATATGTAGAATGAACCAGGAAAAAATAGTGCCAAATATTCATAGCAAATGACTCCAGACACAAAGTTTGAGGGAATTTTTTTTCCTTTTTCTTTATAATTAGCTTTGTCTTTATTTTTCCATATATAATTTTTTTAAATTAGAATGCAAGATGAGAGAACTGGGCAAAGAGTCCGAAGCAGGATGAACATGAGTGGGGCCTGGAGGATCTCAGGCATGGGGTGTTGGTGGCTTTGGGTACAGAGTGGCCACCCAGGGACATACACACTCAAGAGACCAGAGGAGAGAAACGGATGCAGATCATGGCTGCTCCGCTTGAATCTCGCGATACTTCCCCCCCATCCTCTGCTAAACTGAGGCCCTGTTAAGCACATACAATCCTCCCACGTTACAGACACTTGGAGGTTAGCAGAGATGACAGAACAATCAGATGCAGTCAGCTCAACAACAGCAGGGGACAGCTTTGTGCATCCTGACAAAAGCCTTGGAGTTTCCAGACGTGCCAGCTTGTTGCTTACTACAGATCCCTGGCCCCCCAGCCTGCACCGTCCTCTTCTGGAGTCCTCCAAGAGCCATGCGGTGCATGCACCTCTACAGCCCAGGGACATCTGAAGTGGAGCAAGCACTGGGCCCTGGACGCGCAGGGCACCTCTGTCTGCTCCGGGGCATGGCCGGCTGTCCTGCAGCTGCTAAGATCAGGTTCAAGTGCAGCATGATTGGTCTCAAGGGATGCACTCCCTCCTGCCCTGTCTTTGAAACAAACAAATGTTTAAAAGGGAAACAGTGAGCAAAGCAGGGAGCAGGCCTATTGTTTCACTGCGGTTCAATCACGAAGGCATCACGTAACCCCAGAGAGTCCAGTCTGGGATCCTATTTCTTTTCCTGCACAACACAGAAGGGGTGTGGCTTAAACCCTTTGAAGTTTCTTCCTAGGCTAAGCTTACTGGGAAACGAACTTCAGTTCTGGAACCTTCCATGGCTCCCCAGTGCCTTCATGGCTTGCGAGATACTTGTCTCCCACTGGGCTATCCTCATTCACTCCTGCAGAGTTCCCTCATTACACTTTACCCTCCAACAACGTGGATCTACTCACGAGTTCCCAACACATCACATTCTCTTCTTATCATGTAACTTTGACCTCAAACCATTTTTACCCACTAATGTCCCAAATCAAAAGCTGCCACTCTAGTGCTGCTGCTTCTTCCTCTTTCCCACCCCAGCCCCTTCTACCATGCATGTATTCATTGTTTTTGAAACCATAACAAAATACCCGAGGCAGATGACTTTATCTAGAAAAGGGGTTGAAGTAGCTCATGGTTTGGAGATTGAAAGGCATGCAGCTGGTAAGCTCAACTCCTGCAGGCAGAGTCTCCTGGTGGCCTCCCCATCACATAGCCAAGGATGGGGAGCGTGCGTGGCTGTGCTGAGCCATCTGTGTCTGCCCCTCTTCCTGTGACACCATCAGGATGCTCCCCCAGGCACTCCACCCTCCTGACCTTCTGTGGACCTAATCCCTTCCCAAGGAAGCACCACACTTGGACTGACTTGCCACCCTCTTATGATATAGCAGTGGATATTATTATACTTCATGAGCTCGGGGCAAAGCACACACAAATCATAGCCACACATCATCACCGTCACCTGCCACAAACGCTCAAAGGCCAGCTCTCCAGGAATGTGTCCGCCTTGGACTTCGATTCCTCTGTGTTTCCTAGTAACTTCTGTGTCAACCTTGCGTCCACTACGTGTATTTGTGGGAGTCCCCGAGATCTCAATCACTATTCTCTTTGCATCTTGAAGTGTCTCTCAAAAGAGAACTCCCTTTACTTTAAAAAGCTTTCCATGGAGCAGTAATTAACATGGGGATGAAAAGCATACATAGGAAGCACTGCAAAAAAGAAAGAAGGATACAGACTTTCAAACCATCACTACACTTAAGGCTTTACATGACCATTTTACCATTTAAGAGACATGTGAACCACTGTGCATATAATTGAATTTAAATGGTGAAAATAATATTCATTCTGGCTATGCATCAGAGAGGCTATTTTAAAATTATTTCGAATGTGAACACATTCTCTCCAGCCCTCACTTCCCCCTTCCGGCTCCTGCTCTTAGGCACAAATTACTGTTACTTTGGGCTGAATAATGACTGAAAAGAGTCAGAATCATTAACGATGAGGAATAATATTGAACCGATGAGACCTCTTGCTTCGCAAAGTTTCTTTTCCCCCTCCTTCCAAACATTCTTCAGCAAGGATCACCAGCGAAATGATTTATATTCCACCGAGTTCCTAACTGAAAGGTTAGGGACCTGTGGAAATGTAGATGAGCAGGCCTGGCATCCTAAAGAAAAATAAATAAATAAATAAATAAGTAAGTAAAGCCATGTTCTCCCGGGATAATCACACTTACTGGTGTACTCCAGGCTCTCACCTGGAAGAGGAGCTTCCATTTAGGGCTTATGGAGATCTCAGGAAAATAAGCCCTCAGCTTATTAGTCTCCATCACCTCGCTGGGGAAGGGTTTCCTCACACAGAGGTTAATTTTGCCCTATTATGGATGCTGGAATGCAGCACGCACCAATATCCATTTCCTGTCAGACACATGTTCATGCAGATGTGAGGGTCATATAGATGGACGCCATCTTGGTGAGTATTGTCCGTGTGGAAGAGATGGGCAGGCAGCAGACAGGTGGGTCTGGGGCTTGAGGATGGAAGGTCTGCAGAGATCTGGGACTGGGGGAGAGACCTGGGAAGTGTGACTCCACTAGCTCTGCTGGCTTTTCTACCTAGTCAGCTGCATAGTGTGGCCACTCCCGGCCTTGGGCTTTTGTAGACACTAGGAAGGTTCTGGATGATTCTTTAACCTCTGAAGCAGTTTAATGAACAAGAGTCACATCAAAAAATATTCACAGCTCAGTAAATAAAGGACAATTCTACCACTTTCTTTCTTTCTCCTTTGTTTTGTCTAGTTACTCCCTGAACCAACCCTTGGTTGAATACAAGCGAACTGAACACAAGTACCAAGTGCAGGACAAGTTTGGGGTCCTGGGAGGCAGAGACCGATCTGCTACTCAACCAGGTTCCTGGGGAACCAACAAGATCAGCAGGAGGGAGCTGGGCAACCATGCACATCCACCTGCTGAGTGGGCTGCTGAGCCCCAGCATTTGCGGGGCGATCTTCCAGGAAGCCTGGTGTGCGGACAGTGTGCATGTGCACCTGTGTGTGAGCGGGGGAGGTGGCTCCAGAGGACGGACTGGAATACACAGGGCACCGCAGTGCTGAGGTGCCTCTCTGGCGTGACGAAGGCAGAAGGAATGAATGTGTGTTGTGTCCCAGTTTAACAAGCTTGCAGTTCAGACCTGGCCCACCGCAGACTCACAGGGAGCAATAGCTTGGCCTGCGGGAGGTGTCCACAGGAGTGGGGACAGCTGTCGCATAGGCCATCGTGCTACACTGCTGCTGCGAGCAGGGGTCCAAGTGTGCAGGCCAAGGGTGAATGCTAAAGCCACAGTCGGGGTGGGCTCCTGGGGGGGTGGTGCCGGGATTGGCTCAGATGACTGATAAGTGATTGGGGCTGGTCTGGTGTCAGCTATTCAGCCAGTTTCTATGGCTTCCACGGGGCACAGGCCAAAGAGAACTTTCTAGGCAATCAGATGGATAAATGCAGAGGGACAAAGATCATTGCACAAATACTCTTAACAGTCATAAAAATCGTAGACATGATGGCAACACATACGCTAAAAAATTAACTAAATAAAACAAAACAATTAAACGCAATTCTGAGCATGCCTACACTCCAGGCAGTCACAACGAGCACATCTGGAAGGCATTTACTGCCTATAAGTCCCTTTGTACAGTTCTTTAGGATCAAGCTAAGGCAGCAGTAGTGGTGGTGCACAGCTGCAAGCCCAGCACTCTGTGAGACCGAGGCAGGAGGATGCCAAGTTCGAGCCCAGGCTCGTCAACTCAGTCCTAGTGGGAACTTGTCTCAAAAAAAATAAAAAATAAAAAATAAAAAGGGGCTAAGTGCAAAAGCCCTGAGTTCAATCCCTACTACTGAAAAAACAAATTTGATTTTTATCAGGCAGTCTGCTTGTCTAGACTAAATAAAGGCTGGAGAGGTAGAGGAAGAGCTCACAGATGAAGTTTTTGCAGTTATTGTAGAAGTAAGTGGTTTTTTTTAAAAAAAAAAAAAACCTCAAAATTGTTCATCTTTTGCCTTTGCCACTGCAAATGCTGGGAATAATTCATGACTCAGCCACCGTAGTTTCACCAGCTCCAAATGAGCGTGCCATCCTGTCCTTCTTAATGGATTTTACATTTCTGGGATGGATTCCATTGTCTTATGGAGCACACGGCTTTCTGGGTCATTCTCACAGAGGGACGAACAGTTTGGAAGGATTTTGCAATCAATTAACGCTTCTTGCTATAAGCACGATCAGGGGCTGTCATTCTCACATTAGAGATCCGGAGACAAACTTAAAAGAAGTTTAAGGGAACTGAGAGGTTGTGTGATTCACCTCAGGTTTTCTTTTTTCCTTCCCCAAGCTGGTGACTGCACCACGCAGCTGCTTGAGTGTGAGAACTATATTCTGCTTAAAGAATTTAAGTTTTCCGAAAGATGATCACCAAGTAGACATGGGTTGAGTGTGTTTAGGCCATGTTTGCCCCTCAGAGAGTTATTTGCATTTTTTTAACGGTGTTCCTTGTCATCGCTGCGTTTGCACAAGTATTCTCTCGTGTGCTATGGGTAGGTGTGTGTGCACTGCTCAGGCATCTGCTGGAACTCTGGGCGCTGTGCAGCCCTCTGTGCTCCTTGTCCTCCTCGCTGAGTTCTTCTCCATGAATTCACGGCCACTGAACAAACACGTCACCGTGTAGTGTGTTTATACAGACCGCCAAGCTCCAAAATCCACGGAGAAAGCAGTGACAAAGCAAAAGGAGACAGAGAAATCACGACAGATGTCACCTTTTGCTACAACACTTACAGAATGTGAAGACTTAAAAAAATCAGCAAACAAAAGGAAAAAAAGCTTTGAACATTATCACCCAAATTGAGCTGATGGACAGCTAGAATAGAAACAAGAAGCTAGACTGGGCCAGGCTATCACTAAGCCTCCATGCTTTTGAAAAGTGAATTAAATAAACACAATAAGTCAAAATCTGTAACATGCTGACACTAACCAATATATTTATAAATTACTCATGGTTCAGAACACAAATCCTAAGAGATAAAAGAAAATATTCTGAGTTAAATAGAAATGAAAACATTTTTGGTTGGCAAAATTGCCTAGAGCAGTGGTGGGGGACCTGAAAAAAAAAGAAACAAAAATATTGCTTAAAAATGTTTAGAATGCTGTGAAAGAAGCACCAAGAGAAATATTTAGAGATTGAAATAATTATATTAAGGAAGGGGAAAAGATTTAAATTACTGACCTATGTTTTAGATTACTGATCTATATTCAGAAGCTATAAATATAACAAATTACAACCTGAAAACAAAAATACTAAATAAAACCAAGAATGAATAGCATAGGAAGCAGAAAAACAATAATAACATCAATGAAACCTAATATAGTGTCTTTAAAATGATCCATAACCTTTAAGATGCTGATTAAATTAATGAAGAAAGGAAGATGGAAAACACCACCAGAAACGAGAGAATTTCTGAAGGCAAATGCCAGTATTGAAAGGAGTCCTCCCGAGGAAAGTAAAAAGTAACAAAAA